>RXPK01001873.1:0-145306 GCA_004143645.1 Protaetia brevitarsis | reverse complement strand
TAGTAAAGCGTCTGGAAAGTTGCAAACAACAGGTGGAAACGGGATATGAAATGATTTGATATTTCCGTGGTGATTTTAGAAGCCATTAATTTCGCATTATTGCTTTTTAATTGGGAAAAGTTTCGAGTGCCTTATTTCTCTTATCGTTAATTATAGAGGAATTACGAACGAAGTCTTAAGATAGTAAGGTAAGTATTTTTGCAAATAAATTTGAATTTACCTCAGACGATTTTAATAATAATAAAAAAAATGTTCTGAATGTCAGCTAATATTTATTTTTTCCCAATAATAAATATAAACTTAATGGCCTTTGGCTCGTTCATAACAGCTTTTTTTTTTGTACTTGTAAGTTTTGCTACTATTACGCATGCGAATGCGAACCCTTTGTAGACACAACGAACATATTTTCATAATTATTTCTTTCAGTTTCTTCAAATTCTTATACAGAACTGGCGTTATATTGCTATTATAAAAGCTACAATCGCTTAGATTCGGATGAAAATTATAAAAACGCAGGAAATAATGGCTGAAACTAAAATGTTACTTTAAAATTATTTAGGTTATCGATAGGTACAGCAGCTGACCATATTATTTAGCACTCGAACGAATGACTCGACGCTTTGATGGTGCTAAATATTAATGTCGATGACTGTACATATGTAGTATATATAATTTTATCTGCATAACCTTTTGACGAATTGTGGAACTTCTATTCAAAAATACAGGGTGCTCCAATGGTGGGCTAAACTCCTATAATTCCTTTACGAATTAAGTTATAGGATGTATCTTAGGAAATCGTTTTAGTAATGGCGGGCTTCCGATTGTAACGAAAGTAAATATTGACTTTGTTGTTTTAAATAGAAAACTGTATTATTGCACTTCAAGGTTTCTTGTTTAATTTAAATAGCACTTTATTATATATTGGATCTAAATCACATGGTTTCTGAATTACATGGTGCTGTTAAAAAAAAATGTGACATTTGCAGCGTTTTCAAAACTTGAAAATATCTCTGAAACATTTAAAAAAATACGGTTTTCGCTTAAGCACGAAAGAGCACACATCTTTTTAATTAAATAATTTATGTGTTTAAATTATAGTTATTGCACACAGAACTGTAATTTTGAATTGTAAAAATGTTGATAATGTATAGCAGTTGTTATATAAAATTTTATTTTCTTAGATTTTATACGTGTATTATTGTATCTCTTTCCAACGGTTTTGAAGCTATATTGCTGATTTTTCAGTTTTTCGCGACTTCGAAAATTAATTTAATTTTATAAAGGAAGATATGTACTATTTTATGCTTAAACGAAAATTGAAAACCCAGTTGGTAAGACAACTTTCACAGTTTCGGAAATATTTTCAAATTTCGAAGGTGCTCCAAAATTTCTTTAAAAAAATCGCATGTTACGTAATTCAAAAACCATTCGACTTACCATGTATGTCTGCATTTAAATTTAACAAGGAATTCAAAAGGGTAATAATTTACAGGGTGTTCCGTTTAAGACAGTTAAGACAGTTGATATCTACTTCCGACACAACTGGTTACAACTAGCATTTGCTAAAAGTATTTTCCCGAGACACGTCCAATAAATCAGCATATGCATGTAATTCCTAATTTAATCGTAAAAGAGCTATGGAAGGCTGATGCGCTATTGCAGCACCTGTATGACACTGCCATCTATGGAAGGGTGTACACACTTTTGTTATAGGACATTCATTACAGATCATTCAATAAAACAAGTAAATTCAATAGTGGAATTCTACGCAATTAGAAAAAAATAATTTCCTATCTAGTCATCGACAGCGTTATTTTACCGCGCTAATTTGAAAATAGCCAATTTGTTATTAGAAACTTGAGATATGTTATGTGAGAGGTGTGTAAAACTTTTTTGGACTAAGGCTCACGTGGGTACAATCAATAATGAGAGGGCGGATCAATTAGCAAAAGAGACAGTGTTTAAGGGGGATAACTCGATAATTACTGCTGTGGTTTGGCACCCTGAATTTCGAAAATTCAAAGTTGTATTTTTATTCATACCTAATTATCCTTATCAATGTAATGATAGAGTTTCCATTACTCTAATATTTCATTTTGACAAGATGTTGTTAATAGAATTGTTTGATGAATTTAAGTATTTAATTGTTCAGTTGTTTAAAATTAATTTCATTCATTTGTACATATTGCGTTCACCAGTATTGTATATGTTATGTTTTGAGATTTCGTCCGTTGGCGGTCAGATGTTTGTGCGTTGCAGCGCACGCAATTGTAAAATTGTATATGTATGCGATGTTTGGGCCCCTGAAGGGCAGTTACTTGAACGATGCCGGTGTAAGTACAGTTAAATTTATTTTGTTATATGCACGTTTTGTCCACGTTTAAATTTATTATAGTCGTGTAATTTTGAGACCACGTGGATTTTTTGTGAAATAGGATTTTCTTCTAGAACAAATTTACCTCTTTGCTTTATTAAAGGATTTGAATTGTCCTTTAGTAAATTGTAGATTCAATGCAGTTTTTGTTTTTGACCAGAATCTTAAATTCATGGTTTTGTTTCTGCATAATTGTAATTAATTTTTTTTTTTTATAGTAATAAAATTAATGATTATTAATGTCATTCTAAATTTCTGTTCTTTTATTTTTGATTCAACCTTTTCAATTTTTGTAATTAAAGAAAGTCAATTTTTCAAACGCCCACATTTTATTTTTTATGATTAGTTCAATTGTGAAAATAACCTTGAGGTTAAGTAGTCTTTTGCGCCCTTTTAAATTTCTATCCTTTGAGCTAGTTAAATTAATTTTTTCATTTTTTTATTAATTCATTTTTGCATTTATGCTGGTATCATCTGTACACAGTATTACGTATGGGTAGAAGTAGAGATGGTACAAAATATTCATAACAGTTATTTGGTAACAGGTAGAACAGCTTAGAACATGCGCACTGGTTACCATAAAACGGTATACTCAGTGTATATTAACACATACCATATCAATTTTAACTACCCATATCGAGACTCGAAGGCCATTAACAGGTATTAATAATAGATATAACCTGAGAATAAGAACAGTTGGTACCTATTATCGTAAAATACTGATATTTACCATCTCTATAGCGAAGTTTTAAACAATGCCTTTAGTGATAAACTTGTTAATGATCGGTAGAACAGATAGGATATTACTTTACATGAGAGGTGAACTAGAAAATGAGGGTTAGTTTGTCGTATCAGGCGGTCACGGTAATTTTAAACCATATTTGTGTAGAATTTGGAGGGTTAATGATTCGCATTACGAATGTGGTGGTTAGATATGGCGGGGCATGTTTTATTTAAATGTCCAGTCGCTGATTAGTGGCGATCATGTACGGAAGTTAGGGTATTAGCTAAGGGGTAAAATTGGCCGCGAGGCAAACAGATATTAGAGATACCGAATTGGTAAAATGGTGGATTTTTTTTGTAATCCTACTAAAAAAATTAGATAGGTTACGGAATGATACTCAAATAGTCGGTAGGTTAGTACGTATTTATAAGCTATTGTTAAATAATATTAGAATAGGTGCTGCTGATAGACAACTTTATCATGTTCGAAGCACCAAGCAGCTACTTGAAGACACCATGGCTGTTGGAATTGAGGGGATGTGGAGGCTACCTGATGATAAAAATAGTAATTTGCTTGTTATCAGTAACATGGTCTGGGGCTGCTTTCCAGAGTAAGATTTTCCATGATTTTTCCTTACTACTTGACGAATGCTGGGAGATAACTAAAGTCGTAATATTCTAACAGCTGATAGCTGATCGATTTATTATATTATTAAATAAGGAAATTATTTAGTTACAGTAGAAACATTTTGAATTGTAATTATTTAGCTTTTCATAAATAAAGTGTATAAAATAACATGGAAAACGTCATATCTAATGATTTGTTCCGCTATATTTTGCTTTTTAATATCTACTTTATTAATAAAAATCATTGAAAAAAAAAAACCTGCTACAGCAATATTAACAACCAAATAATGTTTCCACATTTTAAATTCTCTTAATTTTCTCCACGATTTCCAAAATCACCATTCAATAATACAAAAACCTGCAGAGTGATATCCAAGCGTTAGATGGAACATGTTATGATATTTCCCGATAAATGTCTAAGTGATTTAATAACGTCAGAAGTATATACGTGACTTCGCCTCTATCAGCCAGAAAGACGAGACAATAACAATTCAAAACGGCACATCGCACAATCGAGTGGTGGCGGAACAAAACGTCCCCCGTCTAAATATACCGACCGACCGCATAGAATTTCAAAACGTTAGGAGCAGAGGTATCTCAGCCAGCTTCTAATAATAGCGGACGATAACACGGTCTGAATGGGACCCCGGTTATATACGCTGCGCGCTGATGATTACCGACCAGTCGTAAGTCGTAACGTATATACATATATATATATATATATATATAGAAACTCCCACCGACTCACCTGATATTTCCTGATACTATCAAGCTGTTCTCTCGTCGGCGGTTCCGTGGTGGGTATTGTAGATGTGGCGACCGGAGTTGTGGCGGTGATGTTATTGTTGTTGTTCGTTATCCGGGCAGGTAGTTGGGGAGCAGGTGCTCTGTTCACCAGTCTTCCGTCCTTCTCTATTTTTAGGTGGTCCCTGGGCGGTGGGATCGGTTTCGCGGTGGAGTTTAGGGTTACAGAGGGCGCTGGCGACGTAACGTTGCCGTTCAGACCGCTCTGCGAATCAAAGACGATTGATAAGTCGAATAGGAAAGAATGTAGTGAGTGAAATGAAAGTTTGGGTACATAATAAATTATTTTTGTCTATATTTTTAGAGACATATAGGTGTCCTAACCAGCATTGCTAACCTTGTAATTCGCCCATGCCAAAATTTCCCTAAATAGGACACTTTTCCTTAGATTTAAAATAAATTATGTAAACATAAATTGAATAAATGAAAATTTATACTGATAGACAAAATTAACGCACCGCTTAGTAAATTTTTGAATTTATTCTTCCAGTCAATTTCAATAATTTTGATAAGAATACAAAAAATTGTTTCCCAATGATTTTGAAAAATTTCTTTTTGAGAAAAATAGCCAAAAAAACAATTCATATTTTCTTTGGTAAAGATTTATGATGAAATCTTGAGAAATATTATGCCTTTTTTCAAATCCACATTTTTTAGCTCAGCCAAGTTTTTAGGAAAGGGTGTCGACGTCTAATGCGTCGTTTAAACCGATGCCACACATCTTTTATCATACAAGGTCTGATCAAAAAATAACCGTTATTTTCAATTTTTTCAAAAAGTATTTATTTATTCATCAATAACTATCTTGTCCCCTTCAAAGTAATCCCCCTCAGATATAATACACTTATGCCAGCTTTTTTTCCAATCCTCGAAACACTTCTGAAACGCGCTTTTTGGTATCGCCAACAGCTCCTGTTTCGATTTTTCTTTTATCTCCTCAATCGTAGCAAAACGCTTTCCTTTCATCAGTGTCTTCAGTTTTGGGAAGAGGAAAAAGTCAGCGGGAGCAGTGGTTGAGGCAAGATAACGGTTTTGTTTTTGGCCAAAAACTCACGCACAAACATCGATGTGTGAGCTGGTGCGTTATAATGGTGCAAAATCCATGATTGTTTTTTCCACAATTCTGTGCGTTTCTGACGAATTGCTTCGCGCAAACGGCGCATAACTTCAAGGTAGTATTCCTTATTGACAGTACGACCTTGTGGCAAGAATTCATGATGCACCACGCCATTGCAGTCGAAGAAAACAGTGAGCAAAACCTTCACATTTGACCGAACTTGACGTGCTTTTTTCGGTCTTGGCTCTTCTGGACGCTTCCATTGGGATGATTGGGCTTTGGTTTCAATGTCATAAGCCTACACCATGATTTGTCACCAGTTATGACCTTTTTGAGGAAATCTGGACCGTCGTTGACGATGTTCAACAGCTCCTGAGCGATGTCCATGCGACGTTGTTTTTGCTCAAAATTTAGCAATTTTGGAACAATCTTCGCTGCCGCACGTTTCATGCCTAAAACATCCGTAAAAATTGCTTGGCATGAGCCGAACGATATGCCAACATCACCAGCAACCTCTCTGATAGTGATTCGACGATTATCCAAAATCATTTTCTTCACTGCTTCAATGTTTTCATCGGTTGTTGACGTGCTCGGGCGACCAGGACGAGCATCGTCATTGACATCTTCTCGGCCTTCCTTAAACCGGTTATATATATTAATTGCTTGGCATGAGCCGAACGATATGCCAACATCACCAGCAACCTCTCTGATAGTGATTCGAACGATTATCCAAAATCATTTTCTTCACTGCTTCAATGTTTTCATCGGTTGTTGACGTGCTCGGGCGACCAGGACGAGCATCGTCATTGACATCTTCTCGGCCTTCCTTTAACCGGTTATACCACAATTGAACTTGTGTTCTGCTCGTAGTAGACTCGCCAAACGCCACAGTTAACATTTCAAATGTCCTTGCGCATTTAATTTCATTTTTTACACAAAACTTAATACAGTTTCTTTGATCCATTTTTTCGAATAGTAAAAAATCGAAGAGCACACCAAAACACGACTCACCTTTTTATCTGTCAAAAACAAACTGACAATCCAAAATGGCTGATATTACCAACATATATAACAGACATGTGTACCAACATAACAGAAAAAAAATGCAAAAATCGAACATACGTAACTCACGAAATTTGAAAATAACGGTTATTTTTTGATCAGACCTCGTATATAACTCTAAACATTGAAGGCCAACCTTGTTCAAGTATTCGTTTACGATCTTGGTTTGGTGCGATCTGGCATTGTTGTTCATAAGAAAAAAATTGACGCTACAAAAGATGCGCCATACGACATTTTCTTCGAGAATCTCCTGGATATACCACCGGAGCGTTTAATGCTCTTCCTCGGATCACTGAAAGATCCACACGGCGCCTCAAAAGAAATGCCATCTCAAAACACTATCGACTTCCCACGGAAAGACTGTATCCTTCTCCTGGTCTACTCTAGTTAAAAATGCCTCAATCGGAAGATCATACACCTATTCTGACTTCATCACTAAACAAGGCTCTCGTCTAGTCGTCCAAATCCCAATTCACACGTATCCGAGCAAACTCAAGCCCAGCTTCTGCTAATTGCTGTTCATACTGTAAGAAGCTTGCAATCCTTGGCATCAAGCCTAGCTTGTTTGTGGGGTAAGGTTAAGGAAGGGTTTCTTGCGAGGTGTCTTACACTCAATTCAGATTCCTTGAGCGTTCTTCTTCTTGTTTTGGAAGAAATGGCAACATTTCGAATATCTTAGAAACAATTATTTATCTCGTTTCCGGTGAGGAAGCGATCTTTTAATGCTTATAGGCATATACAAAGGATCGTCCACTTGGTTTATGGTCCTTGGTCTCCTGGTGGGACTTGCCCTCGTGGTCGCCTGTTGCCCTAAACCGCTAAAACATCTACCAATAGTCGTATCATGAATGGCAAGCTTCCGTGCAACCTCCCGTTGACTATACCCTTCTTCAATCAAGGTGACAGTTTTCACACCATCATGCTTATTTACATTCTCAGAGGAGGCATTTCAAACGTATAGAATTTACACAATCTTACCGCAAGTTCAGAAAATACAGAACCAAACTCACAACGCTATTACGCTTGCCGACAATAACAATGCAATATTGAAAATAAGCGCAAAAAAGTCTTAACTGGCAATGGCTTAAAACAGAATTGATTCAAATGACTTAACGGGGTTGTTTTGTGACAGAAATGTGTGATTTATAATGATAAACAATTTATACAGGGTTTTCCACAAAAGTAGCTAGTTAGAAGTTTTTGGGCTTAACGAAAACTTTCAATTTTCAAAATTTAGAGTTTGCAAAATAAAAATATACAGAGTTTTCGTCTGAAAAGAAAAATAGGTTTTGCAACTATCAAAATTCTTTGAAAAGGCACTAATTTTTTGACACTCTGTATGATACGACGGGAACTGCTTACTACCTTTTGGTGAAACATTGTTAGTATTTGCTAGTGTTAAAATGGAAGATTTCTGGTACTTAAAGCTAGTAAACATAAAGCAAAGTACATACGTATAACAGCGTAAATGTCAAAAAGTACACAAAAATCATAATATCAAACAATTGAAGGCATAGGAAACCGTAGTTGTAATGGCCATAGAAATTTATGTGGAAAACCTGTATATTCATAAATTTATATGCGGTGCGCTAATTTTGCCCAGCTAACATTAAATTTAAAGCGTCATCAAGTGACCTGTGATTTTTTGATGGAATAATATAAATCGTACACGTGACAATTATCAAAATAGACCCGTTTCGACAAGCAAAGCTTTGACGTTCTTTTAATCAATGAAATTGATGACGATTTTAAGTACATTAACAGTCGATATATAAGGTCTGTTCCAACAGGCAGTTTGCGTACTGTTCTTGATCACGTGAACCAATCGTACAAAAGTTTAGAATTATCCGATTGGTTGACGTGATCAAGCACCGTACGAAACCTGCATGTTGGAACACACTTTAATATACTATAAAGAAACACTGAATAAGTACATCCACTTGAAGTACAAAGAAAAATACATCCAAACAAAATTCAAATTTTGTAAGTAATTGCGCTTCAACATTAAAACATTTCGTAACACATTATCAGTTATTTTAATACCTTTGACAAGTTGACAAAAACAATTACAGGAACTTTAAATTTGGTTACATTGGAGGAAGTAGTGTTAATTGTGTGGAAAATTCTGTGTCACTGGAATTTCTTTTTGCAGCGGTACAATTTATAATGGCTCCTATCAAAACTCAATTAAACATTATAAAAAATGCGATTACTAATAAATATGCGTTTTTTTCCCTAGATTTTACATTATGTAACTTTCCTAGAGTTCTTATATCTCCTTAAAATAAGAGGATTTTTCTAGGGTTGGCAAGGATGTTTCCAAGCCACAACCTTTTTATTTATGTTTTGGTCGATATTTTTTGTTATTCAAAAACCATTTTGCAATGACAGCTTAGATCACTTTGTCTAAATGTAAATGTACCAATCAACAAGTACAGGTGAAGAATGAATCAACTAGAACAACCCCACGAACTCATTTATCAAGTCTTTATATATGGCTTCGTAAACGAGCATCTTCCCAATCAATATTCAAAAAGCTCTTCACCCAAGTGCTCTTTCGCGGAGTGGCTTCCTTTGTCCGTTTTCCCTTCCACTAATGAGAGGTCTTTTTTTTTAATTTTTATTACTTAATACGAATGAGCTTTCCTATAACATTATTTGCAATTAAAAGTCAGATCATGATACAATTGCAAAAACAAAATAACTCACCTTAAAAATCAATGAATTTTAAAAGTTAAGTTAAAATATAAAATTTAAATGTAAAAGATGTAGACGGCACAATATGACAGATGGTTGCCAAATGTTCACGTTTTTTTTTGCAATTCTCTAACATACAAGGATAGTACCGATAATTTCTGCCACTTATTCAGTAGAATTAGCAGTTTTAGCAGAAACATTAAAACTGAATCATTTTACAAGAAGAATTTTCTGCTAATTTACTTCTTAATTCTCCTTAGTCACTAAACCAAAGGCTTTGTCAACGCGACTTTTCACCGGAAGATGGAAACAGCAATTTTTAAAAGTTATTAAATATTTTCGCGATATTTGCCGTATAATGTTAACTGTTTTCACAGCATAAAGGAATTTGTAAAAAAAAACCTAATAAGAAAGTTATGGGTCCTGCTTATTTCTTAGTACCACACTGTATACACAATGTAGGAAAATCTGTCTGCATGTTCACAATATCCCATATGTATTCAAGTCTTTATGTATTCATGATGAAGCAAGCACGCCTAGTATTGTATTCATAAATATAATTTCTGTTGGTATGTATAATTGCCTTAGTGCCCACGTATCCATTCAAATCTTTTTTTTATCTGGCTTCTACGAGATGTTGGAATAATGTAAAGAACTAGGTGCGTCATCCATACAAAATGTATTATGTTTTAGGCACGTTTCTTTTTCTCAAATAATCCAGAACTAATCTCTAATCTACCAAAGATATGAAAAAGCAATACATATTTTGAATAACATTTAAAAATAAGGTTTTTCTTAAGTTACTCAGAAACACATCTTGTTTATAAAAGAGACTGAATGATGCTTTTAGTAAAATATTTTACATTTGATATTGTTCTACTATTTTCGTCAATATTTTGTAAGCTATAATAATTCTCCGTGATTTTCCTGGATGTAATTTAAATTTAAGTATATATGAAAAAAGGTGTTTCCCTGAAGTCTAAAGCTTAGGAGCCATTTCATATTTCAGAAATAGACTTTTTTACAATGGTTTTGATGGACTCAGATATTATCAATATTCTCTCTTTTCTTCAAAAGCCTCACCTGCAAGATGGGTTTTGGCGGTGGATATCTAGGCGGCGTCTTATTCCTGGCTATGAAGGTGTCCGGTACATCCACAGCCATCTCGCGATGGGGTCCGTTGTCTCCGGCCAACATCATAACCATATTGTAATCCAGGTTATCGTCTAGATCGTCCGGTGGCTTCTTCACCGGCTCTAGATCGCCGTCCAGCACCACGATGCTGCTTCCGGAACGACGTCGTGGCCTGAAATTTAATAAAATCATCATATTCCAAATGTCAAACTTTTGGTTTCATAGATTTTACAGTTTTCTTGTTTAGAGATTTTAGGACGCGATTGTGAACTCAGCTGGGTTAGAGGTGTTGTTTATCACGTTGTATAATAATAGTTGCACTATTATTATCTTGTTTCTTTGTTTTATTTAAACGTGATTTTAAAGTGTTCAAGCAACAAAGTGGCTTCTAATAAAAAGACAAAATATTAAGTGTTTTTTTAAAAAAATAAATAAACCTTTATAATTAAATCTGCCTTTTGTTTACAGCCACCTATTTTTATACATTTAATGATATCCAAAAATACAATCCCACTTCGCTAGATGGCTATGAACGTATGAATATACCTGATATATCTAGAATTCACTACTGTAGATCATGCGCACTGGTAATCTTCCCTTTTTCCCACCAATGAGTAGTTTATTTATATTTCCTTATTGTGGGTATGTTGCCGAGGTGGCTGTAGGTGTTGTGTCTCCTTATTCATTCACTAATTTGTATATTATTATACTTTTTTCTTTGTTAAATACTGAATTTATGATTAAATTTTTAATCGTTCAGTGTATTAAATGCGTTTATATTAATAAAAAAATTATTGTTTAATAATATATTAAAACATTTTAAAGAATATAAGACTCTTACACAAGGTGAGTATACTTATTCCGAATGTTAAAATCAAATATTATCTGTGACAAAAATACTCCAAACTGTGGTACTGGAAATGCTGCAAACTTCTCCTAAACCCCTCACCACAAACTGCACTAAACTGGACGTACGTTTCAATAGCAAAGCTATCATCATCAGCAGAAACACTGAACTAAATAACTACACTAAAACACCTATTTATACCTAAAAAGGTCAAGGTACATTAACACGGTCATGGCTGACTGCCGTCATGCTTAACTAGTCACTAATCCTAACTCCGTCTAATCTACTACTTATGCTTAATAAACCGTAAAGACAAGAATTTAAGGGTCCTAAATCTGAATTCATTAAAATATGTTTGTTTTTATATATTTCCACGGGTATTATATACAACGTCTTCTGAGAATCCATTAAATGCAGCGATATTAATAATTTCTTTAATTTCTTTATTATATCGTTCTGTAGACAGAGGAAATTAAGTAAGCGATGTTACCAACAAATTTTTTTTACATCGCTTACTTAATTTTCCTCTGTCTACAGAACGATTAATAAGAAAATTAAGAAATTATTAATATGCTGCTTTAATGGATTTCAGAAGACGTTGTATATAATACCATCAGAAAACACAAAAACAAATAAAAATTAAAATGTGAGTACTTTAGAAATTAGTGAAAGAAAAATAAGAAAATATGTCCAATTACCACATTTTATCCAAGTTACACGAAAGGTCTACAAAAAATTTTCTCTAAATTCAATCTGGACATAGTTACTACTTCAAATAACAGTCTTAAAATATTTTAGGCAACCCTAAAGATCAAGTAGATAATTTGGACAAAGGCAGGTATTTATAAAATATCTTGTAAAGATTGTGATCATGTATATATTGGGCAACTAAAAGAGTAATTAAACACGTTACAAGGAGCATTTGGCCTCATCTTAATTTAGAAGGTTTGACAATCTAGTGTAGCCTACATATGCTTGAAGAAAACATAAGTTGCAATATAAAATTGGTTAGAAACGTAAACAACTATGTACAATTAAATTGTTATGAGGGTATGGAAATATATAAAAACACAACATATTTTAATGAATTCGATTTAGGACCTTAAATTCTTGTCTTTACGGTTTATTAAGCATAAGTAGTAGATTAGACGGAGTTAGGATTAGTGAACTAGTTAAGCATGACGGCAGTCAGCCATGACCGTGATTAATGTACCTTGCTTTTTTAGGTAAATAAATTAGGGTAGTTTAGTGTGTTATTTTAGTTCAAGGTTTTCTGCTGATGGATGATAGCTTTGCTTATTGAAACGTACGTCCAGTTTAGTGCAGTTTGTGGTGAGGGTTTAGGGAAAGTTTTGCAGCAAATATTATCTACTATCTAGCATATTTTTGGATTTTTAAATACTCAAAATGATCTTACAGAAATTTAAACATTAATTTAACGAAATACCTCGAACGCCAGCTTGCATACATTCAAAAATACTTCATCAGGAGAACTGCGCCGATCCAAGGAAAATCCAAAGTGTATAATTATACTCAAAACAGCAAAGACATGTATGATTCCACATGAGAAAATGTACCAAGGTATATTAACACAAGCAGTGTGTACATAAAATAATAATTACGTCTACTATGGTTGGTGGTTCATCCTACGTATTGCTGTGGTCTGGCACTCGGGTTTCCGGAAATTCAAATGTGTATTTTTATTTATACCAGATTATCTTTATCAATGCAATGATAGAGTTTCCACAATTTTAATATTTTATTTTGAAAAGATTTTGTTAATAGAATTGTTTGTTAAGTTTAATGTAATTGTTCAGTTGTTTAAATTTAAATTCATTCAGTTGTACATTTTGCGTTTACCAGGATTGTATATAGTTCATTGTTATATTCTAGTTTTTATTTTCTTTGCATTTTATGCGCTGCGAGTGCACGCAGATATTCTATTTTATACATATGACCGTGTTACCCAGAGGCACGGCAGTTCCTTAAACGATGCCGGAGTAAGTACATGTTATTTATTTTCGTTGCTGCCATTTTTGGTAAATTCATTTTTATTTAAAATGTAGTTCGTTTTATTTGAAATTTTTATCATCGTTCAAGGAACTCTTTTAATTAATAATTGCTGTTGTATTTTATTTGTGTACACATGTCAGTCAGATCAGTTATTGTTATGTTGTTCTAGAAGAAATTGTTTTTTTTTAGTTTTAAGAGTTTAATTTTTCGTTTCTTAGTTTTCAAATTAGTTTTCTTAATTAAACACCTCGGATTAGGTGAAAAGAAGCGTTGTGCTTGTAATTAAATTTCATTAATTATATTTTTATACTTGTTCTATCCACGTTTAATTTAATTTTAGTGTGTTTAAATTTTGAGACCACGTGGATTTTTTTTTATGAAGAAGGATTTTCTTCTAACTTGTGCTTGCTTGTTAAAGGATTTGAATTGTCCTTGGTAAATTTGTAGATTCATGCAGGTTTTGTTTTCGTCCAGGACATCAGTCAAGGTTAGTTTTTCCTGCGAATTGTAATTAAATGTTTTTTTTTCTTTTTTTTTTTAAATAAATTAATGATATTAACGTCATCATAGTTTCTGTTCTTTGTATTTTTTGAATCAACCATTCTAATCTTTGGGGATTTTTAAAGAAAGTCAAATTTTCAAACGCCCACATTTTATTTTTCAGGATTAGTTCAATTGTGAAAGTAACCTTGAGATTATTAGTTCTTTTGCGCCCTTTATTTTTATCCGCTGAGCTAGTAAATTTAAATTTTAATTTTCATTTTTGTAAATCCATTTTGTATTTTATGCTGGTACCATCATTACACAGCAGTATGTACAATAACAATATATGTTGATTATTAGCTGGCAATATATTATTACATGTGAATGCTTGTTTTATATGCATTGATACGTTAAATTTTTATATTCATATATCTTGTATTTACTGTTTGTACAATATGATATTTATAAACGACATAGAACGACGCAGAATGTAATGGTGAGTAAGATATAGGTACTATGCATCGAAATGTAACATTAATTGTTAAATTAGAAGATAACTACATTACCAAGAAGTGTAATAAAATAGTAACACTAAAATGGTATAGAAAATCCACCTATGTGCGAAAAAAATAAAAGAAGGTAACATAGTAATAATATGTCGGTTGAACTTCTGCGATATGGGCTTATGGTGACACGTGCTTCATCCGATTTCCAAGGATATTGTCCAGGACAAATATACAGTAACTACAAAGTACGGCAGCAGATCATTATGATTTCTACTTGTGTTTGTATTGTTGTTTTATATTCGATCTTAGCATTTCCTCAGAAATGGCTTTTGCTTATGATATATCCTACAGCCTCAATTTCTGTCACCAAAAAATTACGGAAATATGGAATAGATTTATGAAAAAGGTAACTTAAAAGTTCACACCGATTAAACAAACCTGTAAGTTAACTTATAGGACACTGTAGATTTGCACAGAATCCCACACAATCTGTATAAATATGTTCGGCATAATACAGAAACATATAGAAACCTGTACACAATATTTATCTGTAGCTACATATATCTGTAACCATAGAATATAGAATTATAAATTTATGAATGCTCCGATTCCCTTCATTAATCTGAGTAGTACCTGACACTATCAAATTACAGTCAATCCGTGCTTTGGTGCCATGCGGTTTTCCCCTCACAAAAAAAGATATGCATATATAAATAATTGCGAATTTACAAACAATAACACCTGTCTAATTTTATTAAAAATATCTATATGTATATAAAGGTTATAGGCTAAGATGTCCGGTATATCTCAAACACTCAGAGCAGTCTAGAAGAACCCATAAAGAACAACATACCTTCTCCCAAAAAATCCGTCCAATTTCATTCCGAAATGAATTTTAAACTTCCAGCAGCGCCCGGTGGCACGAAATTACTTCCATTCAAACAGCAATAACGGACAAGAGCTCACCATGAAATCGCCCCGACTAAAACTAAAACTACGCGGTCTCGGTCGCCTTCCGTTAACGACCATTAAGCGAATGCCAGAAACGTATTAGTGTATTAGGTACCGAGGAAGGCATTGCTTAATTTTAAATAACATTAACGATAGTGATTCATGCCATCATACCAAGAGAAAGACGGCGGCGAACACCAAGCGATTATTGAATACCTATGTATGTACAGCGACGATCATCTAAAACGATACCACTGTAACTAAATGTCGACCTTATTGCTGTAATTTTGCAAACACGCAGTCGTCCATTCGCGGATTATATTTATTTAGGTACTACTTCGTTATATTTGCATTATAATTTATTCTTAATATTAAAATTCTTGTTTGTACTTATAATATTTGCTTGAAATTTATAATAAAATAACCGACAGGTATATGATATTAGAAATAACATATATTTATGTAATTCTTTCTTGAATGATGCGTAATATAACCATTATTACAATTAAGTAAATTTCAGTTCTTTTCTATACAGGGTTGGGATAAAGTATGGAACCAAGCAAATAACTTTAAAACGGAGAGGATGTGTTGATGAAATTTTACAAATAAGTGTCACGGAATATAATACATCTATTTCGATTTGTTGTTGTGACTGTACTTCCGGTTCAACCGGAAGTTCCCTTTATTTTTTTTTATTTAAATGGAACACTCTGTATATTTTTGCAGATTGTAATAGACCTTGTTTTTGCGATCTTATTAACGAACACATTTAAAATGTTCAAAATGCTCGCCGTTTACTTCCTGACAATATGCAAGTTTTCTACGAAATTCCTGAGTTACCTTTTCCAAAACTTCTCTACGGATTAAATCACATTTGTCGACTATTCTTTGCCTCAACTCCTGCAAAGTAGTTGGTCGCCTAACGTAAACACGAGATTTGAGAAAACCGCAAAGATAAAAATCTAATGGACTAGGGTCTGGAGAACGTGCAAGTCACTTTATGAATCCTCTACGTCCAATCCATCGATTTGGGAAAGTAGCACCCAAAAAGTTCCTAAATCGCCTATCATAGTGTGGAGGCGCTCCATCGTGTTGAAACCAAAAATTTGAGGCAACTCTCCATTGTGTTGAAGTGCAGGAATAATGTGGTTTCTCAGTAGATCCAATACCTTTCCCTAGTTAGTTTCTTCTATAAAAATGGCCTATAAGCCTGTTTTTAACAATTCCCATCTATACATTCAACTTTTGAGAATGTTGAGTATAGGCTTCATGGATCCAGTGAGGATTCTCATTGGACCAGTATCTGGAATTACGGCGCTTGACTGTTCCATTTAAACAGAAAGTTGCTTCGTCAGAAAGTACCATATTAGTTGCAAACTGTTCGTCTGCATTACAAATTTCCATCATTCTTTCGCAAAACTCCAGGCGTCGGTCAAAATCATCATCTGACAGTTCTTGAAGTGGGTGTATTTTATACAGATGGAACTTTTCGCTCTTCAATATTTTTTTTTTCCGCAGAACGACGACTTATATCATGGTTTAGTGCTAAAGTTGTGGTAGAAGTTTGAGGTGATTCTTCCAATTCAATAGTAATGTTTTCTCTAACAACTGCGTCGGTTGCGGTCTGCGGCCTTCCTGTTTTTGATGAATTTTTAACCGTTCCAGTCATACTAAAACGTTTTAGTGACAGCTGAACGTGTTATAGGAGTTCTTTCGAAATGCAAATCATTAAAAAGATGACACACTTCTTCATGAGTTTTAACGCGATCGCCAAACCCGATCATCATTAAGATTTGAATACGCTCTCTTTCATTTAAATGCATCATTTTCATCCGTACAATTAGTAATTCGATGGATGCGAATTAAATAAACTTGAGTGTTTGTCAACAGTTACCTCCTAGTTGGTAATACCTTTTGTTTGTTTGTTGCTGGGACTAGCACTAAGACTAACACGATATAATATCACATTTGGTTCCTCAAAAACTATTGTATTGAGAGGGACTTGTTTATTTGTCATTTCAATATTTGTCAATAGTTGTCAGAGTATTCATGCAGTTTATTGCCAGTTTCTGTTTTCTAAAATGAATTACACGAATGCTGAGATGTGTGATATGCATTTCGTTTACGGTCTTGCCAATGGAAATTCGCGTGCTGCTAGACGTCTTATTTTGAAGAACGATACCCGAACCGTATCATCCCGCATCATTCAATATTTTTGTCCGTCTTCACCAAACGTCTTTAGTGAACGGGAAATTTAAAAAAACGGACCGACTGATAACGGCACCCATCTATAGCGAGAACTACCACAGTTGAAGAAATGGTACTAAATGAAATTGAAGAACATTCTACTACAAGCACCAGAAAAACTGCGTTTGCTTTAAACATTAATCAGGCCACAGTTTGGAGAATATTGAAAGATCAACTGTTGTATCCATATCACATTCAATGGGTGCAGGCACTTTTGCCGGCAGATTTTCCGCAAAGAGTGGCTTTTTGTTAACGGATGCAACACAAAATCGTACGAAATCCTGACTATTTGGCTCAAATATTCTTCACCGACGAGGCTAGTTTCTCTAGAAACGCGATTATTAATTTTCATAATAATCACATATGGGCCGAAGAAAATCCGCACGAACTAGTGAATGCCCGTCATCAACATCAATTCTCTGTCAATGTGTGGGCCGGAATTGTTGGAGATCACTTGTTGGGTCCACATTTTTTACCGATGCGGTTAAATGGCGAGGTATACCGCAATTTTCTTGAAGAGGAGCTCAGAAGTTCCGTTGCAATTAAGATTACAAATGTATTTTATACATGACGGTGCTCCAGCGCATTTTAGTTTAGTTGCTCGCGAGTTTTTGGACAATACGTATCCAGTAGGTGGATAGGACGGGGAGGTCCACAACCGTGGCCTCCTCGGTCTCCAGACTTAAATTCTTTGGACTTTTTTCTCTGGGGTCACCTTAAATCATTAGTTTATACGACTCCCATTGTCGATGAACTGAGAAATCGTATTACCGCAGCTTTTCACACAATTTGAAATACCCCTGGTATTTTAGAGCGGACTCCCAGTCAATACGACGGAGGATAGAAGCTTATATTGCAATTGGGGCCGGTCATTTTCAACAGTTAGTTAATTTTGTTTTACTAACGATTTTGTTAATTTATAATAAAAACATTAATTATGTTAACTTACTATTAAACATTGTAAAACCTTAGAACAAAGCGATTTTGGACATATGTTCTTATGAACTTTTATGATCAAAATAGCTCCAGGAGTCAGTGTTTAAAGTTTGTCGCATATATTGAGAATCACCCTGTATATGTAAGTTTACGACATCCCCCTTCCGTATTGCTAGGAAGGGCTACGAAATTCGAATCGGTGTCGATTTAGATGCTCGTGCCTGTACCTACCTACCGAACGACCAAAGTTTCACGTGCGCGCAGCGTCCGTTGCGAAGGCAAAAGGCCAAGCCGTGAGTAGGATAGATGGACATTCCAGCGAGTTTCACGGCAATAATAAGCGCTTACTAATAACAAAGGCGCGGGTATCGGGTATACTGGCGGCGACTCACTGGGCCCTCGGTAGAAGAACGTAAACCGATTACGCTACTTTGATACTTGTTACGAAACTCTCTCTCTATATACGTGCCCGTGGGATTATTGCGAACGGGAGAGACTTTTATGTTGTTCAGATTGAATGCAATTAACATTAGGCGCTAAGGTGAGCTTGTAATAATGATCTTTTGCTGGGCGACGTATACTAAAGACGGAAGTGTTAGACGAAGAACGCGCCAGCAAGCAATGAGGAGTTTTGCAAACCTTCCATATACAGCTTATGTCACGATGAGCTTCCATTAAAAGTTTATGGGGAAGTAAATAAATGTGAGATTTAAACATTTTCGTAGTAAGTCAGTGGGTGTATACAATAATACAAGCAAATGCAACCGTTTCTAATTTTGGTTTGCCAATGACAGCCTATAGATAAAGAATTTGCTTAAAAAAACACTGCTCTACTCGAATCAGGAAAGTATTCGCAAGCACACACTGGGCGAAAACGTTTTATATAATTTAATCAACCATATTATTTTTAAGTATAAACGTTTTATTTTTATTTAAAATATGCTTATTTTACCAGTAAACATTATTTTATTTTATATATGTTTATATTAAAACTTAATATATATTATATTAAAATCTCAACAATCGAGAAGGTTCGTTCAAGTCCGGAGTGCCTCACTTTTTTTTAACCAATCACAAGCTGCGTCGCTGTCGGCCGAATGAAATCGGAAATCATCGGTTAACGGTAGCGTTTTGGGAAAGTCACGTACACCATGCTGGCCGCCATTACGCAGTGAATTTAAAAAAAAATAGCAGTTCAAACAGGTGTACTTAAATGAAGTTCTTTTTACAATGAACGGATATTCCAACAGAACAATGGAAAATCTACTCACCCTGGGGATCTGAAAATTTGGTGGAAGGATTTCAAGGTTAGTACTGAACATATATGGATATATACTCTAGCTTAGTTTATGCCTCATTAGCATTCAAATAAGTAATCATAAGTAACAAACTTGATTTTTAGTTATTGATAATTTATTCCGTCAATAAAAAGCTGGATAGGTAGTACATTTTTTTTATCTGGCTACCATTGCTACTTCGTTGTTATTGATTATTGGCAAACTACTTAATAGCAAACCTAGCTATTGTTATCTCAATGCACACATCATTTTTTTTTCGAAAATTTTGAAATAACTCGATAAATTAGATAAATTATGATTTAATCACAATCAACTTTTGCACCATATTGTGTATGACTGAATATCGAATAGCATCAAAATAATTCTATACTTCTACTACGTTTTAGCTACAGTCGCAGAAGCCGTTTCACTACCATCTACACTGAGTAACTCGTCATTGGATAGTACTATAGACAATAATACGAAAGATTTTAGAAATCTGTATGACGAGCAACATAATACTTTAATTAGACCTAAATTGGATAGTGGAATCATTAATTCTGAAAAAGTTTTTCCAGGGGTAATCCAGAAGTTTTATTTATAGAATGTAGTGACTTAAAGTTAATGTTTTAGGCTTTCAAAGCACTATTAGATTACGTACCCGCAAATGGGTGTGCCCATACTCATCAGTGCAGCAATACAACAACTCTAATTACCTGAAGAAATACGTATTGTTAAGGGGAACAGTATGTAAAAAGATATTGTAAAGATTGACCCGGTGCATGTAAATGGTACTTTGCATAAAATAAAAAATATGGTACTTGTTTCATCAGCCGCTTTTTTCTACATATGGTAAGATAAAATATATTTTTTGTTCTGGAACTGTATTGTATACTTTGTGCGGTGGAAAATTATATGTGTCTTTAAGACACAGTCACTTCTGAAGAGTGCCTTTCATATTTTTAATTTCATTGTTATTTTTTATTTTCTCTCTTTTGGAATAAACACACATAATTAAAATTACCTTAGATTAAACATTGTATGTTTAATCTAAGAAATATGGCAAATTACTTTTTTATTTATATATTACCAGTAAACATTATGATTTATGCGGCCCGAAATTTGTATATTTATACTCGATAAGACTAAGTTACTTGAAATGAATAAATGATGAGTAATTGTTGTAATTATACATACCGAATGACATCAAAAAGTTGCGTATTGAACTTTAATAATATAATAACTTTTAACATGTCAACATGTTTAATCTGATCTGCTATTTCAGCTGTTGAAATACAGTAAATATTAATTTGAAGTTGTAACTAACAAATTAATATGTACTGTTTTGTCAGTTGACAGTTAAACATACCATAATTTGTAGTTGATATAAATTTCCATTAAAACTACACAAATCTTATTTTAACAGAAAGCAAAAACAATATTCATACTGAAGATACATACATTTTAAAGGTAAGTATAGTGGTTTTTAATTTAAAAAGATATATTTTAATTCCAAATATAATTTTATTTTATGTGTTACAAACAATATTTTAATAAAAGACATAAATTATGTTAAATTTAATATTTTTTTTTTATATTAAGCGATAACATAATTATTTAATGTTTAAAAATAATATATTATTTATTTAAAACATAAAGTTTATTGAATAAATTATTTTTATTTGCTTAAAATAATTTTATATTGGATTTAAACAAATATTGTTGCTGCCCCATAGACATATAATAATAAATTATGTTTATGTGTAATAAATTATATTTGAGTTGTAATCTATGTTAATTAATTCAGTAAGCGAAAGAGAGTATTTTTTCGGAAATATGCTCGGAACGTTGATAGTATTTTAAATTGCCCACTTTTTTGTTTGAGAAAATTTATACATCGTGTCCAAATTTGAGATATGACGTCACGACAATTTTTTTTTTTTTCAATGGCACCCCTAATTTTTTATAACTATTCTTAAAGGGTATATCAAATTACACATGCGTACCTAAATTCAGTTTTATTCCTTGTCATTAAAAGATACTTTTACATAATTAATTCGAAAATTGAAGAAACTATTCACCTATCATATCTTTCTCAATAATTTCTTCAAATATTGTCTATGTACTTCAGACAATACCCTCAACGAACCGAAACTCAGTTTGAACATTTCTAATTACTTCAGCGAAATTGTACACTCCTGTCTTATTCGTTCTTTCAACACCTCAATATTTTCGGTTTGGTTTTAAAACTTTGCTTTCAAGTACCCCATAGAAATAGCCATGGTGTTAATCGAGACCTGGGTGGCCATTCAAAGGTCGTCGTCTACAATTCTGCCTGGAACACATCATCTTAGATACTCACGGACAGGTCTTGCAAAATGAGGATGCGGCGCCGTCTTTTCGAACTCAGATGTTTCTATTCGGCATCACTTCTAGCGGTCAGGGAATAGCTTAGCCAAATTCGGAATTGTTCTTCCTGCAAAATTCTAAATATCTCGCTCCATTGAAATTTTTGAAGAAAATTGGTCCTATTACTCGATCACACAATGCCTGCCAACATTGACTTTTCTGGATGTGATGTGCCTTCCCCTACATCGTGGGTTGCGTCTGCCCATAACGACAGCTTTTGACGATTTACCTCACCGTTTAATTCCTGTCTAGTAGATCCATCATTTGTTCGCAAAACTGAAGTCTTCGATTCGGATAATCATCGGTGAGTTCCTGGAGGATTGTCAATTTATAGGGATAAAATTTGTGCGCTTTCAGAGTTCTTGCCAACGAAGTAATAAAAACTTGAAATTTGGTACGCATGTGTAACTTGATACACCCTTTGAATACAATGGTTACAAAAAATTAGGGCTGCATTTAAAAAATTGTCGATGACGTCATATCTCACTTTGGACACGCTGTATAAGATTTTCTCAGTGAAAAAGTGGCAATTTAAAATACTAATCGACGCGTCCGAGCATATTTCCGGAAGAAAAACTGTCTTCGCTTTACTGAATTTATTCCAGGTTACAGAACTCACTGTATTTAAAATAAATATAAATTTTTCTCAGTGCGGTATGTGAAAGCTCAACACAAAACCATGTTACACATGTACTATGTACTTAATGGTTTCTTCCACTACCAAATTGTGTTCCCAATGGTAAAACATACATGCATAAACCAAGTTCCTACAAAGAAAATTTAAGCTCAACCGAGCACTTTGCACCCTTGCATTTTTCATGCAGCGCAAATGCATATGAATGGTATCCGCCTTAGATATGTGGTTATTCTTCCGTTCTAACGATCTCTTTCGGGAGCGGATGTGATATATTCTGCTTAGAAAGAGAATTTATGTAAAAGTTCTACGTTCCCGAAAAGGTTTTATCTTCTTACGGTTGGCATCATGTAACTATTTTCTCATTTCTTTTGCATTTAATAATTATTTTTTCCTCTTGTAAATTGTAACAGTATCTTCATACATATGCAACTTAGTATTTGGTTTAAATACACTTATTTATTAGTTCATATTTATCTCATCAAGCGGCACCTTATACGTATAAGTTTTCTTGGATTTTCACACCTAATAGACAGAAACCAGCTTGCGTATCACGTGTCGTGTTGGAACCGCATTGCATGTTAGTTAGTAATTAATTCGTACATCTATCTATATAAACAAGTTTATATTGCCTCGCATTTAAATTAATTGCCACACATAGATAGTCTGTATCCAGGTTGCATGTTGTACACGTGTAAGGGTTATAATAGCTTGTTTGGATTTACCAAGGTTGCTTGGTATATACTAATGATTGTTGCCAAAGTATATACAGGGTGTATCAGATATAGAGGTAAATATAATAATATGGAGCAGCTGTAATCATATACGATCAAAAAGTCTTAATGCACAGGGAGTCTATCTGTAAGCATTAACGAGAAAAAAAATATTTTATAAATGCGTGGGCTAGAGCCGCCACCTGTGCGCCCATCCTAAATGCTGTCCGAGTATACCCCCACATACACCATCATTCAGCCATTACCGCTGTTAGTTTTGTGTGGATCGCCGCTTGGAGTGCAAGCCACTTCGAACACTTTATTTTAAATTCTTCTCGTCTCGAAAAAAACGATCCTTTTCAAGACCATCCTGATTTCATATGAAAGAAAATCGAAGCTTCGACTGCATGGGCAAAAACGCGCGGGAATGTTATAGATTCTAATTTCGCGGCGATATCATAGTAAAAAGGCGTGTTTGCAAATTTTCTGTATCTACATTTATTTCTGTGTGTAATTCGATTCAATTTCATGGTGGCGTTATATGATTAAATAAATCCAAAAAGAAATAATTCAGATTCATGTGGTACCGTTTATTAACAACTAAACTCTCGATTCCGACTAAGGCAAAAGAAAATATTTACGTTTTTTGTAACCACTGAAGTCGCATTATCCGGTTGAAACTCGAACGTCTTATCAGGATATTAAAAATAATACTTTGTAGACTTACATAGAATGCTCTTACAAAAAAGGATTTTGTGTTGGCTCCGCTATGCTCGATTTTATAAACATTGCCCTTCGCACATTGCACTTTGTCCAGAATATATGGAAAATTAGTGGATAAAATCCTATATTAGAAAGGTAGTAGATGTTGATTCCAGAATTACAGGCCCGTTGCAATTTTATCCAGCTGCTCTTAAAATTTTGAACATTCTTCTCCAAAGTAGGTTATACAACTGCATTCGATCATATATATCTCCACAACAACATGGGATTTATGGGTGGAAGTTCAACTATTACTAATCTTGCAGAATATTATCTCAATATATAAGTTGCTGTATAGATTTCGCAAGTACAAGTTGATGTCTTGCTATACCGACTTGGCGCCAAGGCTTTGGTTACAATCGACATCGTCTCATTGATAACTAAACTTGCTTGCATTGGTTTTTCAACCGGAATCACCGACTTGATAGCTTCCTACCTTGCCAATCGTTCCTGTTACGTTTACTATAACGGTTATGAATCTAGGATTTTTACCGCCTGCTCTGGAGTTCCGCAAGGGTCGAACTTGGGACCACTGTTCTTTAATGTTTACATTAATGATTTGTTAGCTGAGTTAGACTGTCATGTTTTGGCTTATGCGGACGATTTAAAGATCTTTACAAAAATAAAAGCGTCAAAGGATTGTGAATCTCTGCAAAGAAATCTGCACATTATCAACAATTGGTGTAGCAAGAATATGATAAGGATTAGCATTAATAAGTGTGCTGTAGTATCCTACACTACTTTAAACAATCCATTAATCTTTAACTATCACTTGGACAATATCACCATTCGACGGCAGAATGAAATTAAGGATTTGGGTGTTCTCTTTGATCAGCGATTACAGTTTTCGCATCACATTTCTACCATCTGTGCATCAGCCTCACAATCACTTAACTTTATTATTAGATCTTGCAGAGGATTTACAAATGTGAATACCATAAAAACATTGTACTATGTCTTCGTTCGGCCAAAACTAGAATACGCGTCCATAATTTGGTATCCTGTATTATACCTACCAAGACTCCAACTGGAAAGAGTGCAGAAGATTTTTAAAATATATGAGCTTTAAAACCTCTGGCATCTATCCTTCGCGGGGAACAGATTATAATCTTCTCCTCAAGCAACATGAATTATCTTCCTTATCTTCCAGGAGAGAAACTACAAGTGCCAGATTTATGACTAAGTTGTTAAATAATAAAATTGATGCATCGGAATTACTATCCTTGGTAAACATAATTATACCTAGGTATGGCACACGATCGACGGATACTTTTTCTCTACCTACGGCACGAACAAATATACTAACTAAATCGCCTATCGTTCACATGAGCAGAAATGCCAATAAGCTTTTTCCTGATCCTTTTCATATTCCTTCCCTTCCTTTATCCCATTTACCTTAGTATAGATTGCTGAGTAATGTTAATTTCTCATTTTTGTTGTTATATTGACTTAACCTTGTACTTTGTTTATTCACTGCACTGTATTTTTATTTACTTTATAATATTGTCCTGTAAATGGCATCGTCTGTTGGACAATAAAGATTATTATTATTATTATTATTATTATTATTAAAAGGAATTTTTATTTTATAAAAAGAAATTTAAAATGCCTGAGTTTTGCTATTTTTACAAGGGCCTTTATTTATTCAGAATCACGTTAATGAACTTAACGGCATACCATTAAGAATAATACTAAAATGAGTGCAATGTATTTATATATAATACCACGTTTAGCGGGTGCTTAACATTGAACGTTTCCTTGCATCAGGCCCGGACTAAAGAATTTGTGGCTCTAAATTTTACTTTTTTTTATATTCTTTAATGATGAAATTCGGTTTCGGTGAGTTTGTGCTTTATATGTCGTGTAGTTAACACCCAAGCAAAATTTACTTTTTTATTTGATACACCCTGTATAGGCTATTACAGGTAGCCCTAATCGAATTACTGCTTCATCGATAAATTAGATATTTAGATTTGAGGAAATAAGTACTCCTACAATGTTGCAAAAAATATATTAAAAATGGGTATTAAAAAGGAATCCATTTCACAACTTCCTTCGAAAAGTTATTTTATGATTGTGAACCAGTTTGACATAAGGATCGGAATACTTTCGTTTGATGCGTCCATACAAAATTATCTGATATAATTCTATTTCCTGAATTCCTGTGGAATATCTAAACGCATTTAAAATTAAAATTAACCAGGGCATTATCACAATTTATACACTTATTTATTAATATGTTATGCGGTGGTTCGTTAGTGATATGAAGGAATGGTTGATTATGCTGATTTGATATGTTAATTAATCGAATGCAAACGTTATAAAATATAATATGAATACAGGATTAAGGTTTTGCACCGTTTTATCATCGGAAGAAATAAGTACTGGCTTTATATAAAGTTTTAATTTGAATTACCTGCTATAAGAAGGCGGAAGTACAAAGGTAGAATTAATGCAAAAAAAAGAATGACGGTGGTAGACCTTGTACGCTTGCTTATTCAACTTGGGCGTAATTGCGATTGAAGTGTTCGATGTTAACAGCATAGTTTTAAAATAAAATTCATATAACACAAACAGCGAAGATTGAAAGAGAATATAACATTGTTTTCTGTTAAATACGATTAAAAGATTGTTGTGTAAATAATATAATTTAAAAAATATCACAATTAGGCAAGTTTGCTCAAAATAGAATACACTAAAAAATTAGACAATTTTTTCTTAAGTAAATATCACATTTTTTGATAATTTTCCGCACTGAATGAGGGTAAATGTACGATCGGCTGAAAAAAAGATGACGTAGAGAAAATCGGCTATAGGGAAACATAAGGAAAGATACTCTCCTTTAATCTAGCAGCGATTGCGCGTGTGCAGATTCTAAGAATAATTTTTTTAATGAATTCATCATCGGTAACTATAAAGTAACATTTTGAGAAGGTATGTAAATCTCTGGCCGAAAACGTTGCGGCATCTTTGTCGCATAACATCAAGGGGATTTGCTTTCGGAACGATTGTCGGCATATAAACCTTCTTTTTTATTATTTTATTGTTTATTTTAGCTATCCATTACTCGTAGTGCTCAGATGATGTAATTTGCCAATACTTAAAAAGTATTCTCTGTATAATTATTTGAAGAAGTAAATTTGCTGAAGCAATTATTTCGATTACAAATACCATTTAACGTTTAGTTTTATAAGATTTTGTTTTTAATGTGGATGTATAAAATAATTTACCAGATATAAATGCCAACTGGCAATTTATATTAACAAAGTCTAAAAAAATTATAGACTTTGGAAAAAATGGTTACCTTAAAAAAAAATAATTATTCTTTACAATATTTTGTTTCTATTGCTTTTTATGGTGGCAAAAATCGAATTAGAGTTTTTGGACTAGACTTATAAAAATACAAATCTTTCATCATTTAACCCAATGCAACATGCATTGCATACAGAAGTTATTTAGATAATTATACATAGGAGCCCTGTATCTAAGTCACCTCTGTAGTATATACAATTTGATGAAAAATAGGTCGATTACAACCAATTTTTTATTTTCGATCAAATAAGCACAACATATGTCATCTCGCACTTATTGTAACACCTTGTATATAAATAGCTATACCAGTTGAAAGGGGTACCTACATAAACGATACAAATCCGCAAATGAAACTTTTTTTATCTTTCATAGTTAGAAAGTTATTTTGGATAATTAAACGAAATTTGGGTGGAATTAAAAAGTCAAATTTCACTCGGTAAAGTTAAAGTTCTTCCGCAATAGAATATAAAAAACTGACAAACTTTCATTAGAATTTGCGATTCACAGTTATTAGCCATCAAAGTGTTTCAAACCATTATAGCTCTGAATTATGATTTGAGGAAAATTTAAAGTTATATTATTATATTATTTACTGATAAATTACGTTATAAAACAACCGTCTTGTATAAAATTTTTGTTCGTAAATCTTTTGTTCAGAAAGCGTGGGAGAATACAACTACTTGAAACCCCAATGGGAATTCTGGGGCTCTCTATCCACTTGACAAACCATAATAATATAAATGTGTTTCCTCTTAATCCAAAAGATATACGACAAAAAAAGCTTGTATCGCAATCATAAAAGAATTTTAAAGAATGACGAATCTTCTCCGAAGTATATATAATATAATGCTTAATTCGGCTAATAATTCGTAAGAGTTTTTACGAACCACGTTAATAAATTATCTACCGCTCACGACATCCTCAATCTTCGTCCTTGGAGCAATCGCTCGTTTTTCGGTTGCCTTCGCGTCCTTCTATCTCGCCCGCTTATATTATCGATCATCGCATCACATCCACATCCATCCTCCGCTTATTTCCAGCTTTCGGAGCCATCCCGATTTTTTTTTTATCTCTCTCGTAACTACTTCCGAGAATGGGCCGAACCCGTTCCCTGGGCTGCCCGAGCGAAGTGGAAGAGACCCCAACCTACCTACCCGGTATATTAAATCATTTGCGATTTGGGAATTCCGAGAAAGTTTAATTGACTCGTATTCCCAGCGCGTGTCCGATGAGCAAGATTCGTATGAAATACATGTCTATATCTGTATGTATGTTGAAAGCGCTATCTCGTGCTTATATGTACTTTTACTCTATTAATCTAATCCAGAAAGAACTTTTTTAGAATGAGGAATCTGATTTCTTGTTGAGATTTTTGTTAGCGAACTCGTTTTATCATACCATAATTAACTTTAAAAGTATGTGTATCAGCATGCGCTTCGTTTCAGCTTACCAACAATCATTAGTATTAATACCTTCGCGATTTTAGTGAGATTTTCCACCTCAAAACTCTCATACACATTTGTTCGCTGATACACCGGGTCCTTTCATTCATTCATTCATTCATTCAGGTTAGGGTGGGCACTTGATGTCCGGGCACTTGAGCTTGGTGCTCATTGTACCAGCTCTATTGATTCCACTCGAGCAGCTTGGTGTTCTCTATAAAGCCCAGTATCTTGCCCAGTGGAAACATGAGGACCTTCGAGGGCTCCAATAGGTCTCTCCCGAAATATTTCTGCCTGAGTACCTTCAGTTCCTCACATGTGCAGATTACATGTAACTCGTTTCCTCCTGTAGTTCGCATCTTCTACACCACGGCTCGCTTACACGGCCTGTGTTGTATAGATGCTTTTTCAGAGGGCAGTGTCCAGTTACCAACCCAGTAATGGTTTTAACTTCTTTCTTACTGGGCTTGAGTAGGTTATCAGAGAAACTACCATCCCCATCCCTTATCAGTGTTTTAGTATGGAGTTGACCTTCAGTCGACCTCCATTTCTTTGTACTTTCTTTATCTAACCAGGTCCAGATCTCCCTTCTTGCGGAATCCTTAGTAATCCCACATACGGGCTCTGGACCCATGAAGTGTCTCTTAGAGCCCTCCTTGGCTAGTTCATCGGCGATTACGTTGCCCTTTATATCCTCATGTCCGGCACCCAAATCAGAGACACCGTGTTGTTCGTGCCAGTGCATTGAGGATTGTTTGCAGTCCCTAACTAGTTTTGACCTAGTTACAGGGTTTGAGACTGCCTTAATGACAGCCTGGCTGTCAGTCATTATATTAATTTTCCTCCTCAAGTAGCCCCCTTTGCACATCTTTTTGCACAGGCTTGCAAGGGCGAATACCTCTGCCTGGAAGACCGTTGTATGTTTCCCAGGCTTATGAATATCCTTTGATTAGGACTGGCCCCACAAATACGGGCTCCTGTCCCCTGGCTGGATTTGGATCCATCCGTGTACCAGTTTTCGTTAGCAGTGATCTCACTACGTGCCTGGTCTCTGTTCGGTATGGAGATTTTCACCTTTTCAGTGAAGATAATTTCGGGTGCCATGCTGTCCGTGGGCATTTGTAGCAATGGCCCGGCAGCAACGGGCCCGTAGTATAAGTGTGTCCTCCCACCCTGAAGTTGGGATGCCACAGGTTGTTGGCTTTCAGTCTAAGGATCGCATTCATTGCCTCCGCTCTCACATAGAGTTCCAGCGGGGGGAGGCCCACAATGGTCTTCAAAGAGGCGGTCCCTGTATTGTTAGTTGCACCAGTGATACCCAGCAATGCCTGTCTCTGGACAGCGGTTAGCAGCTCCGCTGCGGAGGACACTTCTGTCCTCCTCCACCAGACTACTGCCCTGTATGTTATCGCTGGTCTTATCACGGCAGTATATAGCCAATGGATCAATTTCGGCTTTAATCCCAAGGTTTTGCCAGCAACTCTCCTGCAGCGCCAGAATAGTTGCGTGGCCCTGGTCATTGTGTTAACTAAGTGATTTTTCCAGCTCAGTTTTATACCCAGATACTTTACTTCCTTGGTTAATTGTAACTCCTGCCCAAACAGTCTAATGCCGCCTAGGTCATTGAGTTTTCTCATGTTGGTAAAGGCAACCAACTTTGTTTTTTGTGGATTAACTGAGAGTCCTTGTGAAAGGCACCATTCCTCCACCATTCGCAGTGCATTACGCATGATGCCCGCCACCACGCTTGGGAACTCCCCCCTAGCTACGATGACAATGTCATCAGCGTACCCCTGCGTCCATATTCCTTTGTCGTTTAATGATCTGACGAGATCATCCACGACCAAGCTCCACAGCAGTGGTGACAGTACTCCCCCTTGAGGACCGATTCTGCAACCCATCTGCTAGTCGTGTGGTCAATGTTCCGTTCCATTAGTGATCGGTTGATCGAGGGCGTTGATGTGTTATCAAAGGCGCCGTCGATGTCTAAAAATACTGCAAGGGCAACTTCCTTTTGATGTAGGCTCCTTTCGAGTCCTTCCATCAAACTATGCAGGGCAGCCTCTCCAGATTTGTCCCACCGGGTCCTTTTTTTCGTTACACATATTTTTCCTATGTGTAGTTCTAAAAAAAAATTGTCAATGCATTGGTGACTGAGAAGCAGGCAACATTAGTCATTTGACGTTTGCCATTTTATTATTTATTTCCTACTTAGTCATGAAGTATTAAGTTCTAACTTTTTGAACGGTCACGGATATAGAACAATACAGGCCTTTAATGCATTGCCCACTAACCTAAGAAGGCATTTTTCAGGATATCGTTATTTTTAAACATAAGTTGAAGGAATTTGTATTGAAGAAGGGCTTCTGCTCATTGCGTGAGTATGTGTGTTAGCATGTATTTGTAAAGTGTGTTTTTTCTACATTTATTTGTTATATTATTGACTATCGATATTGACGATATATATGTATATACAGGTTTCCCCGGATTTGGTTCACATAGGTATAATCTACAAAAAAGAAGTAGGAATTTCATATTTGGGAAATAAACCTGCTTGGCCTAAAACATATTTTTAGTTTTACTTTATAAAATCAGGTAGGTTTTTACAGTTTAGCAAAAACTATTTTCGTGCCAGGTAAAGTACCTTTTTTGATAGCAGTATGCCAAATTGCCTATTAAGAAAAGTTGTTCAGAATAAAAAGTTATGAAGTTATGCAAAATTTCAGAATGATCGGCCTACTTTGATTTCCTCAATTTGGCTTTGGCCTCAAACCCACCTGAGAGGGTGATTTTTTTAATTTTGGGTGAAAAATCAGGACATGCCTTCTTCTCCAATAACGCCATGAATAACCTTTTTTTTTTAGTAACACATTGTGAACAGAAAAATAACTTTCCTGGGGCAAAATTAGCAAAATCAAAGTAGGCCGATCGTTCCGAAATTTTGCGTAACTTCATTACGAACGATTTTACTCAGCAATATTTTAGCATACTGCTAACAGAAAAGGTACTTTACCTGAAACCAAAATAGTTTTTGGCTCAACTATAAAAAAACCTGCTTGATTTAAAAAAATCAGAAGTAAACTAAGACCAAGTTTCAGACCAAGCAGAGTTTATTATCTAAATTTTTTTTTGTTCATTGTACCTACTGTGAACTAAACCCGGGGACATATAGTCTACTCTAGTGTATTTTAGTGGGTAATACAGTCTAGGAGCGAAAGAAATTCAGAACTCTTTTTTAATCCGCAAACGCTTTCGTCAAATATTTATTGATTTCTTCAAGGCTATAAATGTGAATAACAGGATAATTGTTGGCTATGGTTACAAAAAATCAAAATTCAATTTAAAACTTCCATAATTAATCAACCTTTTTTTGTAGGCTGGCCCATTTCTATTCTTTTGTCGTTTTTCATCGTAGATATTTTTTATAATAGTAATTTTCTTAGACTGAAGAGCCTAACAATTTTTTTTTTTTCATGTAAAATTTAATAAAACTAAGGTAATTATAATAAAAAACATGTTTGCTGTTAAATTAAAATTTTAAAATGAATTTAACACGTAAATGTATATGACAGTGATACATACAAAGGACAAACTAAAACTAGACAGAAGTACTCTTTGCAAAAGTTTGAATGAAAAACAAAAAAAAAAAAAAACATGCGGATATGCATTTTTTAATAAATTAATTTGTATCAGATTTTATATTAATGAGATGAGAGTATATATTACTTAACAAAAAATAAATAAATATAAAGTGTCAGTTTTCTTGCTCATAGAATTATTATAGTTTATTCTCCCTAAATCAACCTCTCTTTAATTTGAATTTTCTTCTACATCAATTCATAATTTTGTATATCCAACTAAACGGTAATTTATTTGCTAAACGTCATTCTCTAATTCGAATTCTTTAATGGAATTAAAAATTCCGACATTCATGAAAATTTTAAGCCAGCTTTTTCCTCTCTTCAAATCGAAAATCAGTTTTAACAAACTTGCAGAAGGTAGAAGCATATTTTGAACGACAAATCTATAACACAGTTATGAAACAAATTAAAATTTCAGACTTTTTAAACCTCAGTAATTATTCTTTTTATCATTACATATACATAACTGTATTGAAAGTGTATGTTATAAGATTCTGCTTTTTCTCTTTATTATACGTAAGTTACTACAAATTAATATATCATTTTTTGTCTCACTTCCTTGAATTCGATATAGAGGTTAGTTTGTATATGGTACATTTCTAGAAAAAAAGCGTTTTTTCCCAGTATCTCATTTGAGAGAGGAAAGTTGTACTTTTCCTTCCTAGGGAGGCAAATTGTACTTTTCCTCCCTATCTATCATGTCACTCACAGATATGTCTTTATTATTTTTAGACATTTAGTTAGAATTAGACTAGCTGAAAAAAAAACCGTATTCAACCCACGTGAGGAGTGAGTGCTATTGCTCGCCTTCGGCTCGGTTTATAATATTTGCCTGCGGCCTGCAATAGAGCACTTTCCTCGTTTGGTTGAAATATAATATTATGTTTGGTTGTTTATTGGTGCTAAGATTTTTGTTTTTACAATCACTCTTATGGAATATGTTAGTCCTGCAAATATATTACATAGTGTCTTTATTTGGAAGTTATAGTTATAAATCCAGAATTTAAAATTTTCCATCTTAGAACTCTAATACACATTACAAAAAAAAAAAAGATAGAACTGCAACTACGTTAAATAAACAACTTAAATGTATTAAAGGAAAAACATTACAGATACGTAATTTCATTAAATTTTGCGACGACATTCTACACATAATATATGTGGACCTCCTTTGTAACCCAGAAGTAAGGTAGCATTCAACGAACAACGTCTTGACAAGGGTTTTCAATTAAAAGCAATGCTTAGAAGATGAGAAGTCAGATTATTAAAAGCCCTTCCTCAAATCTTCTTGGCATCTTAACTGTCCTTGCCGACATTTCTGTAGGCCTAAATGTTTTAAGTAGTAGGGACATAGATATTTAAAATATCCGATCACATCGCTTTATAAATTGCGGACAATCGTTTTAGCAATCCTAATGTATGCTACAGTCCTTGATATATCTTTATATAGTATGTTCAATTTAGTTCCAGACTTTTTAAAAATTAAAAGTACGCATTTGAAAATTGAAAATAAAAAATGTAAGAAGAAATTAGAAAATTTAATAAACAGATTTTATATTTCAAAGCTAAACATTCACATTACAGAAACAAATCAAAATATTAAAAAATATAAATATATATCACAACAAATAAAAGAAAAATTATATAATGTTTTGCCTGAAAATATAGTAAAATGTTTTAGAATCACAAACTAAAAAATATAAGAACATAATAGAAAAGATTAAAAAAATTCACAAGCAAAAAATAGTAAAATTAAAAGAACGTCAAAGACAAATCTTGGACCAAGAAAACAAGTTACCAAAAGTCCAACATAATTGGTTACAAAATATGACAAATATAAAAATACCAGATAATGTACAATTAATCCTCAGTTTAGGTCCAAAATTCAGTTTCTATAGAGAAAAAATACCCACAGTAGACATAATAGCTAGCATTGAAACAAACATAAAAAATTTTGAAGCAACAATCCAAAATGAAATAAGATGTAAACTAGTACACATTATAACAAATTTTAAAAGTAAACATGGAAACAACCAATTACATAAAATGAAAAAACACCCTCTGTATTCAGCAATTCTAGAAACAAAAAAATTCATCAAAGAACACCCTGAAATATATATCCTTAAAGCTGATAAGTCAAACAAAACAATCTTAATGTTTAAAACAGATTACCAGAGAAAGATGTTAAATATGTTAGAAGATAATAATACATATATAAAACTAAAAAACGATCCCACTCAAAAATTCAAAAATCAGTAAATAATTTAGTAAATAAATGGGAAAAAGAAGGAGTATATAAGCAAACAACAAGCGGGAATTTTGAAAACAAATAATGCACAAGCACCACGAATTTATGGGTTGCCAAAAATACACAAACAAAATGTACCATTACGACCAATAGTATCAAATATACAAAGCGCAACATACAGTTTAGCAAAATTTCTATCAAATTCTATAAGTCAAATTTTAGGTAAAACAAAATATCACGTAAAAAATTCATGGGACTTTATCAATTTTATTAAAACCCAAACAATCCCCTCAGGATATAAAATAATTAGCTTAGATGTGGTCTCATTGTACACAAATATACCAATCGATTTAGCACTGCAAGCCATAACGGAAAAATGAATATTTAAAAAATGCACACAACCACTAAACTTAGAAAATTTCATGGAAGCAGTAACTTTATGCTTAAATAGTACATACTTTAATTTTGAAAAGAACTACTTTAAACAATATAATGGTGTTAGCAATGGGATCACCAATATCAGCAGTAATAGCAAATTTAGTTATGGAGAAAGTGGAACAAGATATACTAAACAAAATTGATACACATATTACATTTTTTAAACGATATGTAGATGACTGCATTTTGGCAATACCTCAAAACAAAGAACAGTACATATTAGAAAAATTCAATAACTATCATAAACGTATTCATTCACATTAGAAAATGAAAATAATTCATCAATAAATTTTCTTGACATAACAATTTCACACAAAAATGAAAAGATTTACACAAATTGGTATTTTAAACCACGCATTGTGGAAGGTATTTTAAACTTTTATCACAAACACCCACAAGATACAAAAAGTACGATTAACAACTTAGTGGATAGGTGCATAGCTTCTCAGAAAACCAATATCAAACAAAAATATTAAAAAATAAAAGAAATGTTAAATAATAATAATTATCCAATTCATTTTATAGATAAATATTTAAAAAAAGAATTAGCACAAAATGAAAATAAACTAAACCAACCCAAAAATAAGGACCAAAATAAAGAGGAGAACAAAAAATATATTTCCATACCATACACAAAACAATTATCAGAGAATTTACAAAAATTACTGAAACAATATAAAATCAACATTGCCCATAAACCAAATTACACAATAAAAAGTGGTTCACAAAAACTAAAGAACCAATAGATTTTAATAAGCAAACACATACAATTTACAAAATGTGAAACTGTGAAGGGGTGTATATTGGACAATCACAACAATACATAGAGAAGAGAATTTACTCGCACAAATATAGCATAAATACACAAAATGTAAACTCTACTGCTCTGGCAAACATGCACTAAATAATAACCATAATTATAATTTTAATAAAACGGAATTTTAGAGATTGAAAATATAATTATAAAAGACTTTTCAAAGAAATGTGCATATTAAAAACAATATACATGCAATAACGATAAAATAATAAATAACTTAAGTCACATTTATAATAATTTGATTATAGCAAATTCTAAAGGAAAAACGAATTGAGTCGTCATGCACCTTATCGTGGAAATGTAGAGGCGATTTTTAAATATAAAAAACGGCCTGTTTTCTGGTTTGAAAACAAAACTGAACGGCCTTGCGCCTTAGTATATGTTTGTTTGTCAATATTTGTTAATGTTTTAAAGTGTCGTTTACAATTTTAAAATGTAACTTAAAGAAATTTTGACAACGCCGTAAAGGTTAATAACTATGAAAACACCTAAATGTAAGTTTGAAAACAATTATGTCTTGTAATTACTAGTTTTTTTAATTATTATAATTTAAAAATAGTAACTTAGTAAATTTTAAATTGTAATGCTTAATAAATTGTGAATTTGTAGGATTAAAATAAAATAATGAAAAAGGAATAAAACAAAATTCCGAAACGTAAAAACAGTATATAATTAGTAAGAAAAAACCGGAATACCCAAAAAAAGGAAAAAATAAAAAGTATAGTATGCTCATGATATTAATAAATAAGAGCCACAGATAAAATCTTTAAAAAGATTGGACAATTTCAACTGTTCGAAACGAATTTTGATTCATTTCAGTACATGGAAGATAAGAACACCAATTGCTAAAACTTTTAAACAAGTTTTTGCAGACTTTATGCGATTTGAAAGGACACCAAAGAAAGTCAAACCGATCATAGCAATTAATTACTGATGCAAATTACGATAAAATCATATTTGGATTGTCTTCTTTTTTGTTTACACACACAGCAAAAAAAAAACAATGCTTATACAACGTTTAGTTTTCAAAAGTCGACTTCTATAGAATTTATAAAAGCTACACAGGAATAAAGTTAAATTATACACACAGATAATTTGTTTACTCAAGAACGTAAATTGATACATTAACTGGATTATGAGGAAAGTATAATTTTACAGCTTATCCAAAAAAATTATTAGTGTTACAATATATTATTGTAGCACAATTAGCAAAACATTTTTCATTGTGTAAGTTTCCAATTCGTAATAAATACTTCTAACCCCCATATTTGAAAAATAAATGTCAATCTGCTCTTTCATCCAAACATATATTTACTTTTTTTAATGTAAAATCTCGCTACTTATTACAGAAAATATTACAAACACTTATTACTAACATACATAAACACCTTCACGCGTTGATGTTGATAGGTCAACAAAACTGTTTTTTATGTATGTAGGATGATTCCAGATTTGCATAAGCTTATCTCAAATTGCCGCAACAGGTTTTATATAAACAAAAGCGTCACCTCCATCAATATTTGGGTTAATTGGGAAAATAACGTTTTCAGCGTTCGCTACTAACGGAACTTCGCATAATCTGCCTTTCTTCTCAATGTTCTCATCGTATACCCACACGGAATAGCGCATTATTTTATACAGTGCTGTATTAAAGCGAATATTTTGACTTGGAATGCAGAAGTTATTTTATAGCAATGGGAATCGAGAAATACGATTCAGAATCAAATAAAATTACGGTTGAACTACGTATGTGTTATATTTCTTACACAATAACTTTAATAAGACTTATATCCACCTTATCTCCATTTGCGCCTTGTCAATTTCAATTCAGAACACAATAGCTCAGCTCATGCAAGTTTTATCGCTCTCATTTACAGGCTGAAATTATTATAATATCATTAAACACAACATAACTCGGCAAACAAATCTCTTAACACCTATTATATACATAACTTAACATAACCAAATAAGCCGCCTTGATTCAACAAGGTTCCCTTCCGTGTTGAATGACCCGATATCTAACCGCTCCTGGATCGTCAACCTGATACTAATTTCAGATAAGCGTTACCCACAATGGCACGCAGATTGTATAAAATCTTCTTGGCTATGAGATGCTAAAGTAAACAGTAATATCTTCCTCGTATAAATTTCACTATTAAAAGCGACGGATTACAATGCAAAATGCGCAGACGTGTCATGTAGGTATAACAAGATAAAAGCGGGGTTTGTAAATGTAACAATGGCAGGGGTGACTTTTGGATATTTTTTTATACCTAGATATTTTCTCGTAATATTCTGACCAGTAAATTTTAAACCTACGCGAAGTGGAAATCGTATATATTTGTTTGTTTTTAATAATTTTTTTTAAAGAAGTAATATTTTTTGAATATTTACGACCTTCAGTTTTTCAGAAAGATGTACAGTGCGTCTCAAAATTAATGTCATGCCCTAGGGAGGCGATATCAAAACTTTCTTCCTTATGGGAGTGGCTTATTCCCGGAATGGTAACGTATTTTCTGACGAAAGTATGTTTGTTACCTATATCGATATGCTTAAAGTATTATGGAGGTATAAAACATATCGCATATAGTAGAGATACATACAGGAGAAGTTGACGATATTAATTGCTTGATTGTGTTATTTCTGAATGTTTATTTATGTTATATTTACAGTTACCGTAATTATTTTCACTGTATTTTCTTGAAATAAAAAGATTAATTTCTCTTTTTTTAATAGGTTTTAACTGATTGTTTTAACAGATTTTACGGATTTCTATATCAATAATGTACTTAAAAATGCATCTAACGTAAATTATCCATTGTTCAAAATTTGAACCTTTTTTGCATAGAAAGTGAAAATAAAATAAGTAGTAGAGTATAATAAATAAGTAGTTAATATAACAATGACAACTCTAAAGAAAAGAGGTATCAATTTAATACGCATCGGATACGTATACAAGCAAGCGGCTCTACAAGCGATCGGCGATAACGATGGTGACGGGTCTTCAAGTAGTCCCGGATAGCGGGCCAAACATTAAAACCATCTAACGCCTTCTTGAACATCCCGCTACAGATATTTAAAGAATACTAGTACCTATCGTCAAGTGTGTATGGGTTGTAGCCTTTATTGCATTTATGTAGGTGTAAAACTGAGCAGAGTGTGCCATGCAAGAAAGTATTTATCAAAAAAGGTCATAAATTTAATCGCGTTTAGAATTTCTTATTTTAGGGACGGAAATATTTAGATTCTCGACATCGGTCGAAGCAACAACGTATAAGCCACTCCCACAAGGAAAAAGTTCTTGATATCTGCTCCATAGGGCATGACATTAAAAAAAGCGACCCACTGTACCTACTGTTTGTCCACTATATTAATTTTCCATTGTGGTATTTTATATACAGGTGTTCCACGTAAGTGGTTCATTAAAAGGTTTATGATGTTCTATTAGTTACTTATATTTGAGATTTTGGTACCTTCATCTGTTCGATTAGAACTATAAATGTGAAATACTTTAACGAAAATATCACTTCAGGTTGACTAGAAATGGACGTCAATTTTGTTATTTTAAATAGAGTGATCTATTTTTTTTTTGTATTTTTGGATTTCTACGGACCATAACCACGCCAGCTCTCACTTAGCTTACTCACTATAGCTACATGTTGCCGTTTTTGAGTTAATTAAGATTTTCTTTTTTTTTTAATAATAATCATTGCATCATTCAAAAATAATATAATATCTCGGACAATACGCTGAGCAAAGTAGAGACCTCCAAATTTACTTATGTTATGATCAACTATAACTCTTAAGAAAACTGTACACACACTTCATATTCTAACATACAGAGTGTTCAAAACTAAGAACAAAGTGACCAGCGATGCTCAAATAGGTATTGAGATCAAGGCTTTTAGTATAGGCACTCCAAACATTGCATATTTGCATCTCTCAACAGAGCTGTGACAATGTTAGCTGTTGCAGGTTTGCCATCGTCGTGCATAAAAGTGAACCCACTGACGAAGTTTTCGGCAAATGGTTGAACATGGAATAGATTAAATTCATCTCTATATTTCCTTGCTGTTAGCGACCAATTTCGTGTCAAAATCAATTCTGTGAGACCATTAAATTATGTATAGTTATTGAAAGTTTTCAGATTGGTGGTGTGTATGGAATTAGTAATAATATATAAATAAGTGTTCTTTCCAATCATTTATTTTTAAATTCACTGTCAGTGATTGGAAAGAACACTTATTTATATATTACTACTAATTCCATTAAATTATGTGTCACCCCAAACACATTACAGACGCTCCACCATATCTGCCAAATTATCGAATGCTACATGGTGCGAATCGCTCAGCTGGTCTTTGCAATCATTCCCGTTTAGGTGGAATCTGGATTCGTCCGAAAACAAAACGCAGTTCTACTGTCCCTCATCCCAAATCGCTTAAACTTTCGTCAAAATCATCAAGTTTTAACGAAAGCGATTTCTTTTGTGCGTAGCTCTGAGAATTGGACCGATTGCTGGTTTTCTAGCATCCAAATTGACTTCCTTCGGTCTTCTCCTTACTGTTTCGGTTGGGATTTCTTTCTCAGTGATCTTCACTGCGTTGTTGTTTTTCTTTCAGCACCTCGTCCGCGTCTTATTTTGAAACTACCAGATTTTTGAACCGTACTGCGGCCCTCCGTACCACAGATTTGTTGGTAATTAGAATTCTAGCAATTCCTCTTGGTAAATATCCTTTAAGAAGAAGAAAAATCATTTGGAATACTTCTTCTGGTCTGCAATGGCGCCATATTTAATTAACTTAATGCAAATAACTTTATTAATTATAGAAACAACAGAATATTGCATTTCTATTAGATCTGATCGTAGATAAAAATTTTAAAGTTTATGATCATTGCAAAATGTTAATAAGTAAACTCACTTCTGCACTTTACTGTCTTAGATGCTTGAAAAACAACGTTAGTATAAGTTCGCTCTGATAATTTTATTTTGCGTATATGCTGTGGTTTGGCACCCCGGGGTTCGTAAATTCAGTGATTTTTTATTTATTGAGATTTGTTTTTGTAAATGTGCCGGGAAAATTCTCTCAGAAATTATTATTTTATTTTGACAAGATTTTGTTAATTGAATTGATCTTATTTATTCTTTTAATTGTTCAGTTGTTTAAATTAATTTCATTCAGTTGTACGTATTGCGTTCACCAGTATTGTATATGTTGTTCAAATGTATATTCTAGAAATTTTCTTTGCGTTTATGCGTTGCGAGTGCATGCAGGTTTTGATATATGTATACGACTGTTATCCCTGAAAGGCGCTCAGTTTTTCTCGATTGACGAGCGAGTAAGTACATGTATTTATAATTTCGTTGCTGCCATTTTGTCCTTACATTTTGATTTAAGTTTTGAATTCGCGTGTTTTAATTTTTCTCGTCCATCTAGGAACTGGTTAAATAATAATTGTTAATATATTGTTGTGTACACAATTTAGACATAAGATCTTTTATTATATTTGTTCTGGAAGGTATTTTTAGTATAATGAGTTAATTTTTCCGTTTTCTAGTTTACAAATTTGTATTTTATAGTTAATCACCACGGTTTAGGTGAAAAGAAGCGTTGTGCTTGTAATTAAATTTCAATTTTGTAAATTTACTTGTTTTGTCCACGTTTAAATTAATTTAGTTTATTTTAAATTTTGAAACCACGTGGATTTTTGTGTAAAAAGGTTTTTCTTCTAGAACAAATTTACCCTTTTGCTTTGTTAAAGGATTTGAATTGTCCTTTTGTAATTGTAGATTCATGCAGTTTTTGTTTTTGTCCAGGACCTTCAGTCCAAGGTTAAATTTTACTGCAATTGTAACAAATGTTTTTTTTCTTTTTTTTTATAATAAATTTATAATTGTTATTAACGTCATTCAAAATTTCTGTTCTTTTATTTTTGATTCAACTATTTCAATTTTTGGAGTAATTAAAGAAAGTCAGATTTTACTTGTCATGATAAGTTTAATTGTGAGAGTTACCCTGAGTTTAATTGTTCTTTTGGCCCTTTTATTTTTATCCGCTGAGCTAGTAAATTTAATTTTTCATTGTTTTTAAATTCATTTTGCATTTTCTTTTGTACCATCAGTACACAGCAGTATGTGAGTCTCTTCTTCGGTATGGACTTATTTGTTGGGATGCAGCGGCTAGTGCAAGAAAGGTATTTCTCTTTCAAAAAAAAATAATTCGCTGTATGTTGGGTGTGTCGTCATTTGTTTCTTGTCGTCCACTGTTTGAACAACTTGGTGTTCTGCCATTAGCCTGCTTGTACATACATGAAATATTAGTATTTTTAAAAAATAATGAACAGAATTTTAAAAAGGAACTCAGACACTTACAAAAACATGACAACGCGCAGAAGAGATAATAAAAGTGTACCATTGCATAATACTGCGGCTTTCGAATTAAGTCCTGAATATAAAGGAATGCTGCATTAATTAAATGACTTAAAAAGCTGTCAACAATTAAGCATTTTCGTCGACGTCTCGTTTCCCAGCAGAGGATGTCTTGCTATTGCTTAATTGTTTCATGGCTTACTATCTGAATTGTGTTTAATAAAAGTCAATTTGTGGCATATCAAAAGTCTGTTAAAAATAACTCGTAAATTAGAAATGTTATTTAAAGCGTATTTGGGGATTCCCTAATTTTATGTATATTGAACAGACAATGCATCTTCCATTAAAGGTTAAAATTAACAAATATTCAAATCAAATTATAATAATAATACCTCAGCACTACAGGCCTTGAAGGCCCTTGGCTATGGTGCCGGAACACACCGAGCCGCTGAGAAGTGTTGCCCGAATGGTCACCCAACCAACAAATGGTACCGCATATTGCCAAATCATATTATACTTGCTTTAAAAAAGTCTATAATTGAAAAAAGATACTAAGTGCATGGCCATCATATCTGCAAATTTATGGGTATAAACGGTGTGGAAATGTAATGACAACAAGGTAGGACATATTAGGTTTAATTTTCAATATTGTGATAACATTTAAGTGATAATATCAAAACTTATCAGTAAACAATGATCGAAATTTGTCGAACAACACCTCCCTATGCATACTTCCGCATCAATCAATCTCAAACGTAGTACATTATGTCGATTCATATTATTCGTCTCGTTCATTCACTCCCTCAAATCCCCAAGGCGTTCTCCATCGCATCTGGCGAGCGAGATCTTTAAAAAGATTCTCCCGCTATACCCGAAGCGCCCGAACCAATTACCGCTATGAAATGCTGCAAACGAGATTTGCGGAATTAACTTATGGCGAAGGCGGCTCATCGGGAAACTTTATATGCGTTGCAGAATACAGTTGCGAGTACGAAGTGAGGCCGTGGCGGCAGCGTAGACGCCAGACATCAGACTTTAATTCCGCGCCAATTTAATTTTACCGGTGAACAGCACAGCGTGTGCGCTTTCGTTTCCTGGGTGCTTGGCTTTAGTGCCGGTTGTTCCCTGCGGTATTTGAACGTTATAAATTCCGTCTACATTCGGCAGCGCGGGTAAATTCGTGAAAGTGCATAATTACTGTACGAATACAGTCTGAGTTTTTAAAAACCTAAAATAGGCCATTTTTTATTTGAGGTGATAGACTGCGCTTTCCACAAACATAAAATTGTAGAGAATTAATATAACAATAACAAATAGCAAATAACTCCATGGCGATGTTGCCAGATATAAAAAACCTAGAAATTAAAATTTTGAATATCCAGGAAATATTACCAATAACCGCTAGTAGATAATCTGTCGAATAACTATGGCTGTGGCGACACCTTGTTTTGCGAGTTTTTTTTTTTTTAAGTTGTACAGATGTTGTCATGTTTACTCCGATCAGCCTTTGTCAATGTTTCGGGAGAATTTTCATAGATGTATTTGTTTATTTTTATATAAGATTTAGTTATTGCATTGATTGTATGATTTATTTAGTTAAGTGTTCAGTTATTTTAAATTAATTTAATTCATTTCTTTAAATATTTTGCGTTCGCTTGTTTAGTTTATGTTATTATGTTTTGTGATTTTGTACGCAGCGGTCGAGATTGTAAGAGTCAGTTCCGAGATAGACGAGAGCGTGAGTAGACGTAATTTTTAAATCTTTGCTGCCATTTTGTTATTTCATTTGATTTTGAGATTTGAATCCGCCTTTATTGTTTTATTCTGTCCATCAAGGAACTCGCTATATAATAATTGTTATTATATTGTTGTGTACACATGTTAGATATAAGATCATTTATTATTTGTGTGCAGGAAGATAGATGTTAGTTTTAATTCCAGCATTATAATTTTAAAGAGTTCATTTTTGGTTTTCTAGTTTGCTGTTTAGTTTTGATTTATTTATCACCTCGGATTGGGTGAATAGAAGCCTTGTGCTTGCTTTTAGTTTTCAATTTTGTAAATTTTTAGTGTTCCACGAATTTATTTTATTTTAATTTGAAACCACGTAGATTGTATTGAAAAAAAAAATATCTTCCTGAACTAATTTGTTTTTTACTTTGATATAGGATTTAGCATTGTCCTATTGTAATTTAGAATCTTTGGCAGTTTTTTGATTTTAGCCAACACCCTCTGTCCACGGTTTTTTTTTGCATAAATTTGTAATTAACATTTTTTTTTTCTTTTAATAAATTCTTGATTGTTATTTAACGTCTTTGGGTGAAAAATACTGTTGTTTTATTTTTTGATTAAACCTTTTCAATTTTTGGGGTATTTAAGAAAGTCAGTTTTCTTTCACTCACAATTTACTTTTCGCGGTTGGATTCAAGTTTTAATTCGCAAGGGTAACTCTGAGGTTAATTGTTCTTTTGCGCACTTTAAAAATTTTATCCGTTGAGCTAGCTAATTTAATTTTTCTTTTTTTCATTTTTAATATTCATTTTGCAAGTTCATTTATTACAATCAGTACACAGCAGTACGCAAGTCATATGAGCAATTAAATTTAGCCTCATTGCTTACAATGCGTTATTATTTTTTTGAACTCGATCACATGAATGTTTTATCTAGTAGTGGATTTCATTTGAATACGCCTCATCGGTCGCATTTGTTTAGAATTGAGTGTCGTTTGGCTGTTTGACGTGCCTTTAATAGTTAGTGATATCCTCTGTCATGATGTATACGAACATCGATATGACTGACAAAAGTATTTCATGTATGGACTTGCTGATGATAACTCATTAGAAGCTAGACGATTGTAGATTCAACGATTTCCCGCCCATAATGTCCCCGACCCAAAAATCTTAGAAAACATTCATCGAGAGGCCCAATGAAACGAAGTGGAGGGCCCAGGAAGATCAATGACTGCAAGAACGGTACAATTGGAACAGAATGTGCTGAAGATGATAGAGGAAGATCCTGGTAGGTCTATGCGAAAAATTGCAAATACTTTGAATGTAAGTCATTGGACAGTTTGGAAAATTCTTAAGGACAATTTGTTGTATCCATACCACATTCAATGCGTTCAGGCACTATTACCTGCTGATTTTCTTCCACGTATTGCATTAAGTCAATGGATATTCCAAACATTAGTTCGCATCACTCTATTCCTGATACAGATTCTTTTTACCGATGAAGCCAGTTTCTCAAGAAATGCACTAAGGAATTTTCATAATAACCATGTGTGGGCAGATGAAAATCCGCATGAGGTATTTGAAGATCGTTTTCAACATCAGTTCTCGTTGAATGTTTGGGTGGGAATTGTGGGTGACTATCTAATTGGACCGGTATTTCTACCAGGAAGACTTACTGGCTGAGTTTTTGGAGGATGTACCGTACCCGACAAGAATTACAATGTTGTTTATGCACGATGGTGCACCACCACATTTCAGTTTGGTTGCTCGTAATTTTGTAACAGCAACATACGGAGATCGCTGGATTGGTCAAGATGGGCCACACGCATGTCCTGCTCGATTCCCAGACTTAAACCCCCTAGATTATTTCTTCTGGGTATCCCTGAAGTCAACAGTTTACGCTACTCCAGTGGAGAATTTGGACGATTTGCGAAATCGGATAATTGCTGGGTGTAACTCAACTAGAAACGACCCAGGTGTGTTTGAAAGAGTTCGACAGTCAATGATGAGAAGATTGAATGCTTATATCCAGGCTGGGGGAAGCAATTTGGAACATTTATTGTAGATTGAGCAACTTTACATGTACTTTTTGATAATAAAATGTTGTTACTGTCGCAAATTTTATTCGCACTGTATCTTCGAAACAAAGGGGTTTTTCAAAAATCATCATAGGACAAAATATTCTTAGAATAGGCCAAGGAATAACCCCTTGAATTTTTGCCGCATGTTTACGCGTTTTTAAACTTTATACTGCCAACTTAAGTTTAAAGAAAAATTCCATGACCTATACCAGAAGGTACAAATATTTGTTCATACAGATATTTTTCAATGATTGGAAAATGACGGTTTTTTTTTCTTGTTTCTTTATTTTTGCAGGAGTTTTTTTAGATTATGCATGCTTTATTCAGAAAATGATTTCATCTATTAACATTACTTAAAAATTGGAGCAAACCCAATCGAAGAATGGCGACGCTTTAAATTTTCAATTTCTCAGATTAAGCAGACTCAGAAGCTATTTTTTTTGATAGGTATAATCCTTATGATGGTAGTGTATATATATATATATATATATATCTCTCCCATATTCCACCGAATGTGGATTCTGTGACACATATATTTTTAAATCATGGCATTAGCGGTACCTCATTGACAAATAAATGATTGGCGAAATGAATTGACGGAAATATGAATAAATTCTGTATAACAAAGCATAGTGAAGAAGTAAAAAAAAATCAACAAAATATCAAGCCTACAGGTCATTTACAAAAACAAATATATAAACAAATTCAATTACATTATACAGAGCGTTTTATTATTATTAATTAATTTCCTGCTAAATTTAATAACATTGCATTTATCTAAAGTTTGTAAATAAAGCTTTGAATACAATTAGATAGTCATTAAACGTACTTCAATTTCTTCCTTTCATAAATTTATACACTTAAACAGATAGGTTAACGAGTTGTAGGTAATAAAAATCCGGAAAGATCTATTTAACGGTAAAACTGTGTCAAGCTTTCTATCAGCTGTTAATCATCCATAAGCTATATATATCAAACTTCGAATAAAAATATTATTATAGCATAAAAATTTAAAACCAATTCTCAGTTCAAATAAAAAGAAAAATAGCGGATTTCTCAATGAAAAAAAAAATATTGACTTATGTCAGTAACCATTTTCTATTTATAGAAAATGCAGTTAAGCAACGTACTTCTTTTTTTATAGCCATGCTTAGTCCTCATATATCAAGAACGACACCTACAACTGTTTGTGTATCTATTTATATACATATAAGAAAGTATTAATTAACTTTTCCTCGATGGACATCTGGTTTTTGCTAACAATACAAGAGACTGAATTGATTTTATCGGAAATAAAGCTTTCTCTTTGTTCTAATTAACCCATAGGTAAATGGCGACAAAATTACCCAACGAGATTCTTCACATTATTTAGTCATTAGCAATATAAATTGTATGGAATCAGGTGAAGTATTTATTTCCTTTAATGTAGTTTGTAGAAGAATCATGGATGCCAAGACGAGCCATTGTCATTTGAACGTAACCTAACAAAAGAAGATAATGCTACGAGAACATTGTGTTAAAAATTGTCTATTCTTGTATGATTTAACGATGCCAATTACTGACAATATAAAGTTTTTTAAGTCATTAAAATGGAATACTTAAATGTATATTTGAAAAGCTATTTTGATGGGTATAACTGCAATAATTTCAAACATATTGTAAATGTGGATTTTAAATTAAAGGAAAAAGTGTTCAATATCAAATCTGGTATTATTAAATTTTCTTTCACAACACAAAAGAATAATTTTTAGATGAAAATTGTTAAATAGTCATGTAAATATAAAATGATGTGGCAATAACTTATAAACAACCGTTAAATAAGAATGTATTAAATAAAAATTAAATATAAAACAATAACAAACACATTAAAATATTGTTAACCATTGTTTATTTTAATGTTTCTTATTACCTTATTATTCATTTTTTTTTATTTAATACATTCTCATTTAATGTATTTTTATACGTTATTGACAATTTGGCAATTTCCACCTGAAGATGATTCTTTTGTAATCGAAACATGTTGCGAAAGAAAATTTAATAAAACCAGATTGGATATTGAATAACTTGTCCTTTATTTAAATTTGCAGGCAATTGAGGATGGCAAGTTGCCGAAACATGTAATTTAAAGATAAGTTGGAAAAGGTATAGAAAAGTATTGCCCAATTATGGATTTGTGTATTTACTCCATCTAATAATAAAATGAACTATTTAACAAATTTAATGTATTTTTACGGTCTATCAGTTTTACAGTTTTTAATTCGACTATTGCATTTTTTAATTTAAAATAATTCAAGCACTTGAAGAAGGTAATTAGCCGAAAAGGAAATTTTATTACTGTAGTACTGCAGTAAATAAAATAAGAATTCAATAATTGGGAAATATTTTTCTATACCTTTTTCAACTGACAGTCTAACCCAATTGTGGACTTAAAATCACCACTAATTGAAAGATATTTATAAAAATAAAGTGAAGAAGGACCAACTACACCAGTTGTTTTCATTTCTATTCATTTCAAATATATAACTTCACTAAAAGGGACATTACGGATATAATTATCAGATATATTTTAAAATTTAATTTAGTAAAAAGATGTATTGTTATTAATATCACTTTAACTTTAATATTTTGCTTAACTTTAGTGTTTAAGATACCTTTTTCCTTTCTTATGCCGAATTAGATGTTATTTAATGATAGTTTACATTAAGTAACGTTGCTTCTATTCGATATATTCATATATATGTATATGCACACTTACTTTATTGTTGCTGTTGTCCTGTAAATGGACCTTTTCTGTTGAAAGCAGCTTAATATATTATTAATTATTATTATTAAGTTGATCCATATTTGTAATGTCCCCCTTGAAACATGTAGCCATTAGTATTTTACTAATAAAAAAGAGTTTGTGAGATTCTGGACCTACTTTCATTTCCTTTATCGTAATCAACATGTGTTCACACAGAGTCAACCTTTTAAGAATTAATATTTCAATAGTTAAATGCACGCTTAGTATAAAGTTTACACTTATAACTTTAGGTATACAGGGTTTTCCACGGAACTGGCTGGTTAGAAGTTTTCCAGCTTAACGAAATTCCTCAGTTTTAAAAAATTGGGGTTTGCAACAATTTGGCACTTACTTTCTCTCTAAAATATTTTCACCTTTTTTGCACTTCCGGTTAACCGGAAGTCGTCACGAACTTTGTTATTTTAAATGGAACACCTTATATATTATTATATTTTTGAATTTACCATAAAATTCTATGACGATTACCATTAGGGTATCTTATACCTATCTTCAACTGTTTCTAAGAATATTACGCTTTTGTTAAAATTTTGACATTTACATTGTTGTATGTAATTGATTAATTCTCACTTGATTTAAGTGTCAGAAATCTCCGACTTTGAAATCAACAAGTACTAACATTGTTTTACCAAAACGTAAAAAAAAAATTCATGACATTATACAGGTGTTTAAAAAATTAGTACATAAATCCAAGATTTTGAATGTTTTTAGATATATTAGCCGAAAATAAATTCCTATAATTACCGTAAATTTTCTATAAGTTCATCCTGCATTCTCAGTGAATATAAAATAAATTTATAGTATCTAGATTAAAATAAGCTCCTTCAATATTTTTCATTATCTAATTCATAAGTTCCACAATAATATTCATCGATGTAAACACGCGACGTGCAACAAACAATGATTATAACAATAATACTTACTAATAATAATAAATTGTTGTGATGTTAATGTCATGGCTCACCAGATAGAAATTATTCGGCCATTTGAAAGCGGTAATAAACAAAACGAGTAATTTAAAAGAAAACTACTGAAGATGGGTATAGGGAATGCTACACAATCGGTATAGAATTTATTGTACATCCAAAAATAGAAAAATGTACAGGGTGTTCTATTTGAAAAAATTAAGTTTTTGCAATATCAAAATTCTTGGATATGTCACTAATTTTTAAACACCCTGTATAATGTTACTGAATTTTTTTTCTACGTTTTGGTAAAACAATGTTAGTACTTGTTGATTTCAAGGTCGGAGATTTCTGACACTTAAATCAAGTAAGAATTAATCAATTACATACAACAATGTAAATGTCAAAACTTTAACAAAAATCGTAATATCTTAGAAACAGTTGAAGATAGGTATAAGATACCCTAATGGTAATCGTGATAGAATTTTATGGTAAATTCAAAAATATAATAATATATAGGGTGTTCCATTTAAAATAACAAAGTTCGTGGCGATTTCCGGTTAACCGGAAGTGCAAAAAAGGTGAAAATATTTTAGAAAGAAAGTAAGTGCCAAATTGTTGCAAACCCCAATTTTTTAAAACTGAGGAATTTCGTTAAGCCGGAAAACTTCTAACCAGCCAGTTCCGTGGAAAACCCTGTAGAAGAAAGCTATACATTTTTCGGTAGGGTCTAAAACAATAGTTCAAACAAATTTTTAATGCAAGTCTTTTAAACGTAACTTGAGAAACGCTCTATATAATGTAATTGAAATAGGTATCACAGCAACTTAATCTAAGATTTTCTTAAACTAAGTTCAAAAATTGCGCTTATATTTATTATATTTAGAAAGGTAGCAATTCTATTTGTACTTTTGTATAAAAGAGTCAAATCTGCCAAACAAAAAAAATTGTGATTAATTTCTATCCTGAAAATATTTTAATATAGATACGGAGAAGTAAACTGAAAAGTGCAAAATTTAATAATTTAATAAAAATGTTTATGTAAATTAAAGAAGCTTTCATCTGGTTTAGTATGTAGAAGTAATAGCTTCGAATTCGTAAAAATATTTTGGAAACACTTAGTCAATTCGAGAAATTTGCAAATACAAAACTTTAATTAATTCTAGTGCAGCGCCCCATCACATATTTTCATCCTGTATTTACAATCAATACAGACATAGTAAGGCCGAAGAATATTATTGGAATACCAGATCAATGGCCTACAATATTTGAAGGTCAAGGCTAATTTCAGATCGATTGATCCCAAATACCGGCATTTTTTTTAATGTAATTACTAAAATCGGATTCCTGCTAGTTATTTTAATATATTTTCTTCAATTTTATTCATTATATTACCCGTATAATAAAGATAAGACGTTACACGTTCATAAAAGTGTAATATAAGAATGGTAGTAGGTATGTAATCTACTTATATCTTATTGTTTATTTTATATGGATTCTCACCAGTAATGTTTTAGGATCCTCATCTCGGATTTCACAACACTTTTATTGTATATATCAAGTTATAACAGCATAAACTTTAGACGTCAAAATCCACAACAAAAATATTCGCACATCAACATCAAAAGACGTAATAATAATTTCCTGAAGACTTATTTAGGCACTAGTAAACACTTTAAACCTTTATTTGTGTCGAAAACATTTTGCATATTCTGAGTATCTATTTGTATTTTATCTGTTTAAAACCAGAAACAAGTCTACACCAGAACGCAAAACTAAAAATCTATTCCGTACACACAAACGCACAAAACTTCTTCACGCACTCGCCATCAAAAGCAGAGGATTTCTCTCCCCGTTCGAACTTACAATGGCCATGAATGCATGGCTGCCGTCTCTAAGGAACTGGCTGGCTATCGGTTCAATTTCCAAAGAGTGAACAACAAGTGGGTGTAAGCAGGTATACACGTAAGAAATAAGTTTAGGTAGGACTGCGAGCGAATGAGCGCGGCCGTTAACGTACTTCGAATCGAAACTTACCTCCGATGGACCTGAGAAGTAATCAAGGCATTCCTACCTGACTGTTAAACATCAGGGCCGCGAGGGTATGTATCTCGTACTACATACGACCGGTGTATACTACTACAAAAGCAGGCAGCGGTAGTCGGTCGGCCGTGCACACACCTGACTTGAACTGTGGCCGTGCGTTCTGTACGACTTTGAATTACCGTAAATGCGTTTCTTGTAAACGCGAGATGCTTTTTTCGAACTCGCATATAGAGGAACAGTGCAAGAACGACGCTGATGGAAGAATTCTTTTGGAATGAAAGATTATCCTTGCCAATTTAACCAGATTTGTGTTGAGGTGTTTTTATTTGTTCAAATCTTATACATTCTGATGGTGGATTGGTGATTCTCAATATGAGACAAACTTTAAGCTCTGATTCCTGGGGTTATTTTGATCATAAAAGTTCATAAGAACATATGTCCAAAATCGCTTAGTTCTAAAGTTGTACAATGTTTAATAGTAAGTTAACATAATTAATGTTTTTATTATAAATTAACAAAATAATTAGTAAAACAAAATTAACTTATACTAACTGTTGAAAATGACCGGCCCCAACTGCAATGCAAGCTTCTATCCTCAGTGGTGACTGGCGAGTCCGTTCTAAAATGTCAGGGGTATTTCGAATTGTTTGAAAAGCTGCAATAATATGATTTCTCAATTCATCGACATTTTCAATGGGAGTCGTATAAACTAATGATTTAAGGTGATGACCCCAGAGAAAAAAGTGCAAAGAATTTAAGTCTGGAGACCGAGGAGGCAACGGTTGTGGACCTCCCCGTCCTATCCACCGATCTAGATACGTATTATCCAAAAACTCGCGACAACTAAACTAAAATGCGCTGGAGCACCGTCGTGCATAAAATACATTTGTAATCTTAATTGCAACGGAACTTCTTCCAGCAGTAGTGGCAGCTCCTCTTCAAGAAAATTGCGGTATACCTCGCCATTTAACCGCATCGGTAAAAAATGTGGACCTATCAAGTGATCTCCAACAATTCCGGCCCACACATTAACAGAGAATTGATGTTGATGACGGGCATTAGCTAGTTCGTGCGGATTTTCTTTGGCCCATATGTGATTATTATGAAAATTAATTATCACGTTTCTAGAAAAAGTAGCCTCGTCGGTGAAGAATATTTGAGCCAAATAGTCAGGATTTTGTGCGATTTTGTGTTGCATCCATTGACAAAAAGCCACTCTTTGCGGAAAATCTGCCGGCAAAAGTGCCTGCACCGGTTGAATGTGATATGGATACAACAGTTGATCTTTCAATATTCTCCAAACTGTGGCCTGACTAATGTTTAAAGCAAACGCAATTTTTGTGGTGCTTGTAGTAGGATGTTCCTCAATTTCATTTAGTACCATTTCTTCAACTTGTGGAGTTCTTACTGTAGATGGGTGCCCGTTATCAGTCGTCCGTTTTTTAAAACTTCCCATTTCACTAAGACGTTGGTGAAGACGGGCAACTATTGAATGATGCGGGATGATACGGTTCAGGTATCGTTCTTCATAAAGACGTCTAGCAGCACGCGAATTTCCATTGGCAAGACCGTAAACGAAATGCATATCATACATCTCAGCATTCGTGTAATTCATTTTAGAAAACAGAAACTGGTAATAAACTAAATGAATACTCTGACAACTATTGACAAATATTGAAATGACAAATAAACAATTCCCTCTCAACACAATAGTTTTTGAAGAACCAACTGTTTTGGACATATACTCATATGAACTTTTATGATCAAAATAACCCCAGGAATCAGCTTTTAAAGTTTGTCGCATATATTGAGAATCACCCTGTATAACCAGAAAGATGCAGGTGTGGATTTTCTTAGAAATAAGCACATATTTAAAAAATGCTGATTCTATTCATACAGTTGAGGCAAATATAGTTGGGATTTTGGGCTTTTTTTCCCTTGATCACATGGAATACCTATTATTGAAATGGATGCTTTCAATGAAAATAGATAAACACTTGAATCAGATATTTTAGGAACCATCTCAAAGGCTCTACTTCGATAAGTCATTGAAAAGTGCCCCTAAAGCTATCGGGCTGAAGTACTACTACCACACATACTGTAAATACCAAAAATTAGCTCAATCGATGCCACCCCATTCGAGATATTAGATATAAGGGTTGGAAAAAATAATTCAATATTTTTTTTCTCAGGAATTACTTAAGCTTTCACGTTAAAAAAAAATATGTATGGGCATTCTATAAAAAAAACTAATTTCGTTCACTTAGTTCAAAGTTATCATTATTTTCCCCTTTTTAGGGGTGTGTTTTTTGAGTTTGGTTTAAGGTGCCTGTAACTTGGCTTTTTGTCATATTAGACTGTATACATTTAGGTTTATTATGTATTTTTTTTTTCAGTTTTTTCTGTGTGGTAGAACATAAAAAAAATCTCTTTGAATGATCTTGGTAGGAGCAATTTGTTATTGTTTATTTTAGGGTTAAAATAATTATCCATTGTTCAATTTCAAGGTTATATGTATAAATGTTTCAGCCCAAGTAGTTATAAAAGAACCTAAATATACAAAAACATATTATAATAATAAAATAATATTTAATTCCGTACACGCAGTTCAAAGTTATTATTAGAGCTGTTCAAACATGGAGTTCGCGAACGGTTCGTGATCACGTGAACCAATCAGAGAACGGATAGGGGTTCTCGCGAACTGGAATGCGCTGTCTGATTGGTCCACATGATCGTGGACCGTTCGCGAACTGTATGTTCGAACAAACCTATTATTTTCCTTTTTGACGAGTGATTTTTTTTTGAGTTGGGTTTAAGGTGCCTAATTAATAAAGTTGTCAAACAGGATAAAGAGTCAAACTGTACAGAAAGTAAAAACTCGAAGTGCATGAACGCTACGCAAAGTTTTATTTTTATTTATTCATTATTAATTTACTATCGCGCTATTTTTGCACAGGCAAATCTCATTCGGCAACAGTAATTGTTAATCTTCTAATAGACAAAGAAAAATAATATCGTTACGTAACACGCAATAATAAATTCTTGCGTTTAATAATCTGTATCAAACGTATGCGCAGAATTTTAATTAGAAGATATTTACAATGCAAAAGAACGCCGCTGAGCGCGAATATGCGATCGTTCTTTTCATTTAACGAAGCGTAATCCTTTTATAGTTTCAACACCAGTGGTTTCTATACCGATGAAAAAGGTAGTCGTTAATTGAGCATCCATTATATAATCTAACTTCCTGGTGGTAAACGTTGCGTATTTACTTACAATTAGAGTACACAATATCAAAATTTACGCCAAAAGTACATTATCTTAATTAGACAATTAAGTCCGAAAACATCTTGGCCATATAATACATTTAATAGCAAATTTCATACTTTTTTAACTTCAAAATTTGTTAGGCACTCCATCCTGATATTTTTTTATTACCCTTTGAAGAAATAATCGTATAATAAATTAAGCAAATAATACGTCATAAGCAAATGACATCCCACTTCAAAGTCCGTATTTATAATTTGAACAATTTATTCCAGAATAACGTGGAATTTGAAAGTATAAATAGACCAAACTTTGTCAATGATATTTTTTTTCCAAGGGATTGAAAAATGAAGGTGAATTCATCACCATATTTTAATAGATTCTTGCTCTAAGCAGCTTGTTCTCATTGTTATATTGCTCTACCAATCGCATCAAAACCCAATGGAGGACGATCTGGTATTGTTGCAGTTTGTGTGGCAAATTGCTGCCAAACGTCAATCGAAACATAGATAATCCCATTGGAAGGGCTGTAAGACATCTGGCGATCAAAACAAGGAAATGCAATAAATTGTTTGAAAACAATACTTCGAATGTTTTGCCAATCTTTGTTTTGATCTTTGCACTGCAAAGTTACTACCGTTTGTGATCTATTCACCGGATCACAGAACATTTGACTAATCATCTTCCGAGTCAACTCGAAACGGTTCTTCTTATTGTTTTCTGAAAGCCAAGGCTTCTACCCGGCTTTGCACCCTTTTAACCCAGCATTTGTCAGTCTTCGACTTCGTTTGACCAATAATCTTCCGCAAAATGTCAAAGAATCAACTCGAAACGGTTCATCTTATTGTTTTCTGAAAGCCAAGGCTTCTCCCCGGCTTTGCACCCTTTTAAACCAACATCTGTCAGTCTTCATCTTCGTTTGACCAATGATCTTCCGCAAAATGTCGAAGAGTCAACTCGAAACGGTTCTTCTCATTGTTTTTTGAAAGCCAGGGCTTCTTCCTGGCTTTGCACCCTTTTAACCCGCCATCTGTCAGTCTACGCCTTCGTTTGACCAATCATCTTTCGCAAAATGTCGAAGAGTCAACTCGAAACGGTTCTTCTCATTGTTTTTTGAAAGCCAGGGCTTCTTCCTGGCTTTGCACCCTTTTAACCCGCCATCTGTCAGTCTACGCCTTCGTTTGACCAATCATCTTTCGCAAAATGTCGAAGAGTCAACTCGAAACGGTTCTTCTCATTGTTTTTGGGAACCAGGGCTTCTTCTTCTGACTTTGCACCCTTTTAACCCAGCATCTGTCAATCTTTATCTTCGTTTGACCAATCATCTTCCGCAAAATGTCGAAGAGTCAACTCGAAACGGTTCTTCTCATTGTTTTCTGAAAGCCAGGGCTTCTTCTTCCTGGCTTTGCACCCTTTTAACCCAGCATCTGTCAGTCTTCGTCTTCGCTTGACCAAACATCTTCCGCAAAATGTCGAAGAGTCAACTCCAAACGGTTCTTCTTATTGTTTTCTGAATGCCAGGGCTTCTTCCTGGCTTTACGCCCTTTCAACAACTTTTCTGTCAGTCTTCTTCTTACCGTTCGACCACTTATAGTCTGCCCAATGTTTTTGGACAGAGCTGCAGCGACCTCAGAAGAAGTTTTTTTACTATCTCTTAGAGACCCTGGTATTAATTTTCTGTCCTGCTACTTCGTTGTCACGCGTTTTCTGCTCGTTCTTGCCTTATTTACGTGTGATTGAGTCTCCGTGAACCTTTTAATATCAGATTGCACTGCACATCAAGAACATTGTACCAACCTGCTTCTCTCTACTTCAAATTCCTTGTTCATGCAAGTCCTGAATTCTCATCCTTTTTTTCAATAGACGATGAAAAATTGGCCACTAAATCATAAACGGCAGTTACTTTGCGCTTCGAAGATCAAACGAGGGCTGGCAAAACATTAGAAGCGATTTTTTTTTGTTCAAACAATTGCATTTCCTGCAAGATGGCAATGAAAGCAAACAAATAATAACAAACGCTTATACAAAGGCGTAAGCGGTGCTGTCAAACGTCAAGCAAAACATAGATAATCCCATTGGAAGGGCTATAAAACATCTATGTTTTGATTGATGTTTGACAGCACCGCTTACGCCTTTGTATAAGCGTTTGTTATTATTGTTTCTAATACTTATTTACTTTTCGACAACTGTTTTATAGGAGATGCCTAATACTTTGGACCAAGGCTGTATATGCCAGACGTTAATTTGTAGGAGCCCAATATAGTTTTCACATCTTGCATAAGTAGCTAAATACGCAACAAGTCTACAACTTTGCTTTTCTTATACTTTGTTCTTTTCAAATTAAATATTACAATGATAATGAAGGTACAACACATTTAATTTACAAAGACTGTTGGTAATATTGTTTAATTAGGTATATATCAGTAATTAGTAATATTTAAATTAATGTTGGTTAATTGTATTGGATAATGGTCGGATTATTCTTAATGTGAAATGTAAAACTATATTGGGTTTTAAAAAATTAACATCTGGTCATCTAAGGCTAATATTTACGAAAGTACTTCAAGAGATCTCCACTATCAATCGTGTCCACAATTTGAGTTTAACATCTGGCAGGTTCTCCTTGTTAATTTGAAAACAGGCTGTAGTATACACAATTGATACATTACGCGAAACATTAAATATTTCACGTTCATCTACAGGACGCGGAGTTATTTATGAATAATAAATAACGAAGAAAACTATCATAAATCCTACCCGTAAATACTGATACATACATACTTCGCCGTTTCTGCCAACATATCATAAATCTATTTCAACGCTTCATTCCCCTATAAATAATTCTACTAATTAACACCCGTATGGATCCGTATATATATATTACTAGGTATTTATTATAAACTTGTAGTGACGCATTTCCGCTGATGTTCTATTTATTTCCACTCATTACATCCCGGCACCCTCGACACTACGCAGAAGTGGGATTTATGGGGTATAAAGTGATTAAAATTCCTTCTCGAATGAGAGCGTGACTGTTCTGCTTCCTCTTATAAAGGGTCGATCCTTCTTACCTGCGTGGACCATTGAAAATGCGAGGTTTTCTCGGAAGTCCTCTCTTATTTCTCCGTCTCGCGATATTGCGCAGCGATATAGAACGAAGAAAGAATGACCGGGATATAACGATTCTTTTTAGTTTTAATATCAGCAATCCGATTGCAATGAATGGTAGCCTAAAAAATGTTAGACTGTGATCAACTTAATAAAAGTAAGTAGGTATTGCAATTGCATTAATCCAAATAAATAATTCTTTTAAATACTGAGAAAGAAATGTTTATTAGGTGCTAAGAAAAAAGATTTTGAACAAATAGTGATTTAATATACTTATATCTTCCTGCAGTTATACAATTTATGCCCAATACGCATTGTTATTGTAGTGAAATAGGAGAACTTTTAGCGCTGATTCCTGGGGTTATTTTGATCATAAACGTTCATAAGAACATATGTCCAAAATCGCTTAGTTCTAAAGTTGTACAATGTTTAATAGTAAGTTAACATAATTAATGTTTTTATTATAAATTAACAAAATAATTAGTAAAACAAAATTAACTTATACTAACTATTGAAAATGACCGCCCCCAACTGCAATACAAGCTTCAATCCTCCGTCGTATTGACTGGCGAGTCCGTTCTAAAATACCAGAGGTATTTCGAATGGTTTGAAAAGCTGCGATAATACGATTTCTCAGTTCATCGACATTTTCAATTGGAGTCGTATAAACAAATGATTTAAGGTGACCCCAGAGAAAAAAGTCCAAAGAATTTAAGTCTGGAGACCGAGGAGGCCACGGTTGTGGACCTCCCCGTTCTATCCACCGATCTGGATACCTATTGTCCAAAAACTCGCGAGCAACTAAATTAAAATGCGCTGGATCACCGTCATGCATAAAATAAATTTGTAATCTTAATTGCGGAACTTAATAACGGAACTTCTTCCAGCAATAGTGGTAGCTCCTCTTTAAGAAAATTGCGGTATACCTCGCCATTTAACCGCATCTGTAAAAAATGTGGACCTATCAAGTGATCTCCAACAATTCCGGCCCACAAATTGACAGAGAATTGATGTTGATGACGGGCATTCACTAGTTCGTGCGGATTTTCTTCGGCCCATATGTGATTAATATGAAAATTAATAATCGCGTTTCTAGAGAAAGTAGCCTCGTCGGTGGAGAATATTTGAGCCAAATAGTCAGGATTTTGTGGGATTTTGTGTTGCACCATTGACAAAAAGCCACTCTTTGCGGAAAATCTGCCGGCAAAAGTACCTGCACCCGTTGAATGTGATATAGATACAACAGTTGATTTTTCAATATTCTCCAAACTGTGGCCAAGCTAATGTTTAAAGCAAATGTAATTTTTCTGGTGCTTGTAGTAGGATGTTTTTGAATTTCATTTAGTACTATTTCTTCAACTTGTGGAATTCTCAGTGTAGAGGGGTGCCCGTTATCAGTCGTCCGTTTTTTTAAATTTCCCGTTTCACTAAAAACGTTGGTGAAGACGGGCAAATATTGAATGATGCGGGATGACACGGTTCGGGTATCGTTCTTCATAAAGACGTCTAGCAGCACGTGAATTTCCATTGGCAAGACCGTAAAGGAAATGCATATCACACATCTCAGCATTCGTGTAATTCATTTTAGAAAACAGAAACTGGCAATAAACTGAATGCATACTCTGACAACTATTGACAAATATTGAAATGACAAATAAACAATTCCCTCTCAACACAATAGTTTTTGAAGAACCAACTGTGATATTATATCGTGTTAGTCATAGTTCATAATTTATTATTAAACATTCAATAACTTTAAAACCAAACCGTTTTGGACATATACTCATATGAACGTTTATGATCAAAATAAACTCAGGAATCAGCTCTTAAAGTTTGTCGCATATATTGAGAATCACCCTGTATATAGGCTGTCCAAGATAAACGATACATGAGAGGATTTCGTATAAGATAGAAATATGGTTAAATTAGAGAAAAGTTGCGCAATTATGTGGGCAACAAAATTGTGTTGAGGAATTCGAAATATCGTGAATCTCTAAAACTAGAGATATTAAAGAAAACATGAAAACAACAAATTCTGATTTCTTATCTAGTGAGATTATTTGGAAAGACAACAAAACGGAAAATATCTATTTAAGGCAATTTTTTTATTATTTATCACGCGGTATTACAAAAAATACGATAGCACGTTTCGTACATTTAGGACTATCTCCATTTTTTTAAATATGCATGAAAGGCCAAATAGGACATCCCTAGGTAGAGCTGACGTTTCTCTTTTCTGTGATTAAATATTTTTAATGATGCTATTTAGGTTGCCTAATTTCTAGTATATTCACTTTGACAATTGGATTAAATATTACAATATATTTATTTTGAAAATAAATAGCTGGCACTCATGTAAGAATTTCTGTTGAAAGAAACCATAAAAAAGATATCAAGTTTTTCTGGCTTCTGAATGTAGCATTAGTTATTAGTAAAGTTTAGAACTCTTCAAAAGTATATTAAAATATATATATTGTTGTGATTTTTTTTTATAAAAACTACTATTCAAAGATATAATCCCCCTTTACCACATGGCAAAAAGCTTATACATATGCCTCGAATCTACCATTACATGTCATGCGCATTAGTAACCTCCCCTCTTATCAAGCAATAAGTAGTTATATTTATGTTATTTTACCTGTAGTAACTAGGTAGCCAAGGAGGCTGCACGTGATGTGTCTTCTAAATCAATAACTTGTATAAAACTTTAAGTTCGGAATACTGAATTTATAGTTTAATTTTAATCATTTAATGTACTGCCAGCTTTCATTTATACACAGTGTAAATATCGATAACATGCACAATTTATTGCATAATAATATATCAAAAACATTTAAAGAGCATAAGGACTCTTACTCAAGGTGAGTACACTTATTTTCAATATTTAAATGAAATATCATCTACTATCCAGTATATTTTGGATCATTAAATTCCAATTTTAAAACAAAACAACATTCAAATCTTGGGCTATCGCATATAATGAATTCCACTATACTCACAACAATGCTACCAACTAACACATACTTAAAATTTCAATTTAAACTGTCATTTAACAAGATAGAACTACATAAGTTTAGCGAAAGTTACGTAAAGATAATTTCACAGAAAAGATAAATAACCAATTATAAGAAAATTCATCAGGTATTCACACCCCAAAGTATTTCAGAATGGAATTTACTCGCAGCCAAACAAACAAAACATGTTACAGGAAAGATCCACATCAAAAATAGATACTGACAGCAGTATCAGGGTATAAGTAATCCTTTCAAACATCCAAAGTATATCGTGATACTCAGAACAAGCAACAGATTATAGTTACAATTTCAAAGGAAAGGTTAGTACAGAGAATTTCTAATCTAATCGAATTTCTCTAATAAGCAAAATCTGACGTTTCTTCTATATACTTCAGCCCAATCATATAAATACAATAATTCACAAAGAAGATCCCCTTCGATTTAAAAAACTATTACAGAAATATAATTTTAATTAATTTGACTTGAGAAAAAGTGAAATAATTTTTAAGAAAAATTTATCAACATCACTTCGTCTTATGGACTCCCAATCATTTATTTAATACGAGGTACATTAAGTCTTCAACCCTTTTACGTAAAATCGACACCAAGGAAACTATATTAAGATCATACAGTTACCGTACGATAAACGTATATTCCTAAAATACCATCGCTAAGAGCCAAAATTAATAACAGGCATTACAAAACAGGTGTGTACACAAAATAATAATCACATTTATCATTAGTGACATCATTATATGTTCCATAACAATATATTTTTGAAATTACTCTAATACTTGTAAATATAATCTCATAGAATTTTTTTCCACTCTTCAGACGATTTTATCTGTAATAATCATTTCTTAAACCATCGAGTAATAAAGTAAAAGAAAATATACTATAGAGGGTTGAAATTCATAGCATGACTAGTACTTCTTCCGTTTCCATCAATCAGACATCTCTGCACTTTTCACTCAATAGATGCGCTCAAATGAACTCGCCAATCGTTTAACATTCAAAAGGCGAAAACGATAATTTGTAATTCTCAACGAGAAACACATTCTATTTCCGTTACATTTACACACAATAAGTCTTAATTGGAATTTGTAACACATTACTATGGATAAGTGCGCCTCGAGGCTACAATAAATTAAGTTTTGCTTAGAGAATATATTGCTTTTGTGAGAAGCGCAATGACGGCTGGACGTTTTGCTTAGTTGGTTCGCAAGAATTTACGTTTAAATTAAACTAAATTAAAAGCATAAGGGGGTTACTTATAAGTATAAATAAATGACTCGTAAATCATATTTCTATCCACTTCCGTTACATTTCCTTAACAGAGAGAGAGCGATGAAAAACATATTTTTCCAAATGAAATTAAAAGCAAAAGTTATTTGCATCACTCAGCCGCCATATTCTCTCGACTTCACTTAGACAGAACCAGAGGGGCATCAAAAAATACACCACCATCCTCATATTCAGTATTTACCAGCTAAAATGCTACCCTTGATATGGTAAGACGATAAATATGAGGGGAATTAACGAGTGTAAGGTAAATACGCAATATTTTTCAACGTTAAATTTAAGTATGAAATTATCTCACCAATCAATTGTTTTATCCAGAGCTCGCTGGAATCGGTTTATATTACCAAAGGAAGAAATTTTCGAAGAGATTTTTAATGTCATCGGCATAAGCAAGTACAAGGAAGTCAATTTAAAAAATCAATTAATCATTCATAAAGAGCACAAATAACAGGGGACCCAAATTCAACCCTTGAGGGACGCCAGAGGTAGGAATGAAACTATTAGAGCTGTATGCAATATATGCTGCACTTAGACAGAACCAGAGTGGCATCAAAAAATACACCACCATCTTCATATTCAGTATTTACCAGTTAAAATGCTACCCTTGATAAGATAAGACGATAAATATGAGGGGAACGAACGAGTGTAAATAGGTGAGTACGCAATATTTTTCAATTTTTTAAATTTAAGTATGAAATTATCTCACCAATCAGTTGTTTTATCCAGAGCTCGCTAGAATCGGTTTATATTATCAAAGGAAGAAATTTTGGAAAAGATTTTTAATATCATCGGCATAAGCAAGTACGGGGAAGTCAATTTAAAAAATCCATTAATCATTGATAAAGAGCACAAATAACAGGGGACCCAAATTCAACCCTTAGGGGACGCCAGAGGTAAGAATGAAACTATTAGAGCTGTATGCATTATAAATGACGTTACCATTTCTCTGTTTTAGATATGATCTAACAAACACACAGCAGATAAAACAAAACCCAAGCAACTCAACTCGGCGAGAAAGATTGTCGTTGCTGGTCAATAGATATCGATGCAAGGTTAGTAAATGTAAGTCGATCTAAAATGAAAGCGTTTTGATTAGAGGAAATGCAAATATAAGTAAATACGAACAACACGAAGAAACAACAATTTGTCCTAAAGTTTCGCAAAATTTGGTATAATGGAAATAAGTCTATAATTAGTAAGAAGTTCATGATCACCCCCTTAATGTGCTAATACAACTTTTACATTTTTCCAGCGTGCCAGAAAGCTTCCAAATGAGATTTGAATGATTAATAACGATTTCAAAGGACATGCAAATACAAATCTGCAGTCACGGATAAAAAAACTAGGCAACATATCATCGCCTGCAGTGCGTTTACTAGTAAGAGCAATCGCTAATGATAGAAATTCTAATTTTTGAGATGCTGAATGCTATTTGACGTGGGGACCGTAAACCATGAAAGATAAATGTCATTATAGTGAGATTTAGATGGTCCATTTTGATCCAGAATAAAATTGCGTGCACAGAATTTTAAAAAAAGCACCCAATACTTCATCCACAACTGCTGCATAGTCTCCAAGAACCCATTAGGTAATTGGCTTTGTTGGAATTATTGGCAGAAGGGAATATAGTAATGCCCCTCTTCAGTGGGTATCAAATGATGTTTCTGGACGATTTAAAGTAACGCAAAGTTAGTGTTTTTGGGCGGGGGCGCAAAAAAGTAACTTTTTTAACATGTAATTCAAAATTTGAAATCAACACAAGTACATGGAAGATAGAAGTCATTAGAATGAGATTTAGATGATAGAGTGAACCCAAAATGAGAAGTACATATGTCGTCATCGTAATGTCGACGTAGAATAGACGAACTAAAGTCATTAGTGGTGGAGGTGCTTTTTTTTACGATAGAAATTACATTAAATGCTTCTGTCAAAGTGACAGGAACACCTCTAAAGCTGTTATAATAGACTCTTCCGACGATTCCAGCGCTCAAAACGGATATGACGACATATGTTACTTCTCATTTTGGGTTCACTATACATACTGATCCAGAATTGCGCACAAGGAACTTTAAAAATCATCCAATGCCTCATCTACATCTGCATAGTACCCAAGAAAAGACTAAACATAAGAGACAAGACCCATTGGGTAATCGGCTTTGTGGCTGCGGCCGCCCAGGTGGTGACAGGTGTACTGCCAATAGATATTCTGGCAGGAGCGAAAAGCAAGGTATGATGGGGGAAACAGGAAGAAATCAGGACAGTGATGATTTCTAAATGGCAAGAGAGATGGGATAACAACATAGACAAGGCACAATGGACAAAGACCCTGATACCCGATATAAGAAAGTGGATCAAGTGTAAGCACAGGAAGGTGGGTTATCACCTCACACAAGCTCTGACTGGTCATGGGAATTTTAAAACATATGCAAAACGCATCGGGAAAAAAGAAGATGACGAATGCACCTACTTGTAGATGCCCGGATACGCCTGAATGAACACTGTTTCAATGCCAGCGGTGGAAATCAATTAAGCGGGACACCGAGGAAAAAATCAACCAGCAATTACATGTAAACAACCTAGTAAATACCATGCTGGAGTCCGAGGAAAAATAGCAGGCCATAGACACCATGATTAGCCAAATTATGAGGGTAAAGGAGATCGAGAGCAGAAGTGGTAGGCGGTGAAGGTTGAGAGAGTGAGTAGGACAGAAACAGGCACCTCGAGGCACCCATGAAGTTGATATCTAATAAGATGGTTCCGTTGGTGTCTTAGGAGGATTTACAGGGTGGTTTTAGAGGGTAAACCAGTCATAACACACACCGGCTGTGAGTCCCACACTATCATGCCGCGCTAGACCTAAGCACTTGATGTCCATAAAGGATTTCCACCCACAAAAAAAAAATAGACAAGATCCATTGGGTAATCGACTTTGTTGGAATTATACCGGAAATTATTGGCAAAAGAGAATATAAAGTTGCAACCCTTCAGTAACTTTTTTGCCGACCTAGGCAAGAGAATGGTATTTCCAGACGATTTAGGTAGTGCAAAATCAGTGTTCCTAGACGAAGGCGCAAAAAAGTTACTTTTTTTGACATGTAACTCAAAATTTGAAATCAACACCACTTATTTTTACATGGAGGATAGAAGTCATCAGAATGAGATTTAGGATAGTACATACTGATATAGAATTGCGTACAAGGAATTTTAAAAAAGCATCCAATGCTTCATCCACATCTGCATGATTTCCAAGAAAGGACCAATCAAAATAGACATAGATAGATCCATTTGCGTTATTGTCTTTATTGAGATTATACCGGAAATTACGGGCAGAAAGGAATATAGTATTACCACCCTTAAGAATGCAGAAAATGGTGTGGAACTCAACACCACTTGTTTATACAAAGTCCTGCAGATGAACTCCAGTCTTTAAATTACAACTCATTTGCAACCGATGAATTAGGATCGACCATGTGTTTTAAATGAAACGTCTCACTTCAATAACAAATGAACAATCGAAAACCAGAATTCATCTGCGGCCTATATAGCTTCGGAAGCAAGAGTTAATGAAATGTGTTCTGTACGGTCCCTCATGTATGCATAAATAAATATAACGTAATACCATGCGGAAGCATAACAATCCCAATTCACAAACATGCTAATGACTTTTGAGTTAATCCAACGAGATCTGATACCGTTGGATTTATGAAAGAGCCCGTCACAATACATGAGGGAGTGCTTCAGGTTGAATGTTGAAACGAGTAGGTACACATCAGATATTACAAAATAATATCACCGTTGTTAACAATAGGAGGAATTATGTTTCAGCCAGTTTGTGTATATTAAATTAAGTAAATTATAAATGTATTCCGGAGCTTTTCAACGAAAATTTGGGAGACCTCCCTAAAGGAAACAGGATATGTAATGATGAACAGGACAATGAATTCCCTTTAAGATATCATATTTTAAATTTAATAACCATCCATTTGAGGTTTGACACTATTATAAAGTAAAAAGTATTTCATTTCAAAAATGTATACGTAAAATATCTAGAAAATGTGTAATTCACATTTCTTACAAAGTTTTTTATTATAATATTCTACAAGGATGATGGTACATTTACAATCATATTTTTTTAAATTTGTTTCTACTTTTTTTACCTCTCATAAAAGCACAGGTATTAAAAGCGAAATAAAATCTCAAATAGCAAAGGCATTATGCATTCCTCGAGTGTAATTGACAGGAAACTTCCAGCTACGGTGGGGAAAGGTATAAATCATGTATAAATCTTCTCGGAAATCTAAGGTCCAGGTAGCCGTCTTTCGTCATTCGACCCTTGTTTGCCATTCCCCAGAACAGGTGGTTCTCTAGAACCTACACCTCGATTACAATCTTCCTTAGATTTTTTTTTTATTTGGCAGGCCCATTTACCCATACTTTGATTTCTCATCTCGCCGGATGAATTCTTACGAAAAGAAAAGTTTAAAAAAAAAAAACAACTTGCTTTATAACAAATTTTCTAGGAAAAAAAGTAGGATAATAGCTTTGTTTATCAACATATTAATTGCTGGAATTGGTGTTGTTACAGATCCATTTAAATAATTGTGCATACGTTTAACAACTAGACGTTATATACAGTTCCGGACAATCATTTCAGTGGTGTACTTACCGAATACGATATTAATCACGGGAATAAACGACGATTTAAAAGAGAAAACATTGTTTCGTTTGTAATTCTTTTGGTTTATCTAATTCATATACGATGCAATGTTTTTCTAAAAATTATAAAACCAAAAACCCCTAGGGATGATACAATAGCTCGGGTGATTTACTCACACATACACTGAAAAACCCATTTGGTTGACTCAAGCAAACTTTAGTTATATTGACTAAAATATGAACAAATAAATACAGGGTGTATCAAATAAAAAAGTAAATTTTGCTTGGGTGTTAACTACACGACATACAAAGCACAAACCCGCCGAAACCGGATTTCATCATTAAAAAATAAAAAAAGTCAAATTTAGAGCCAAAAATTCTTTAGTCCGGGCCTGATGCAAGGAAACATCATGTTAAGCACTCGCTAAACGTGGTATTATGTATAAATACATTGCACTCATTTAGTATTATTCTTAATGGTATGCCGTAAGTTCATTTAACGTCATTCTGAATAAACAAAGGCCAATCGGCTAGTGTGCCCTTGTAAAAATAACAAAACTGAGACATTTTAAATTTCTTCTTTTTATAAAATAAACATTCCTTATTTGTTAAGAGCATTCTACGTAAGTCTACAAAGTATTATTTTTAATATCCTGATAAGACGTAAAAAAAAGTAAATATTTTTCTTTTGCTTTGTCGAATCGAGAGTTAGTTGTTAATAAACGGTACCACATGAATCTGAGTTATTTCTTTTGGATATATTTAATCAAATAACGCAAAATGAATTGAATCGAATTACACAGAAATAAATGTAGATACAGAAAATTTGCAAACACACCTTTTTACTATGATGTCGCGCGAAAATGAATCTATACATTCCCGCGCTTTTGCCGATGCATCAAACTTCGATTTTCTTTATATGAAATCATGATGGTCCTGAAAAGGATCGTTTTTTCGAGACGGGAAGAATTTAAATAAAATGTTCGAAGTGGCTTGCACTCCAAGCGGCGATCCACACAAAACTAACAGCGGTAATGGCTGAATGATAGTGGTATGTGGGGGTATACTCGGGACAGCATTTAGGTTGGGCACAAGTGTGGCTCTAGCCCACGGCATTTACAAAATATTTTTTTTCTCGTTAATGCTTACAGATAGACCCCCTGTGCATTAAGACTTTTTGATCGTATATGATTACAGCTGCTACATATTATTATATTTACCTCTATATCTGATACACCCTGTATATTTTCGGGCGAAGCAAATAATTTTCTTAATAAAATTTGTTTGTTTTAACAATATCTTTAATAGAATTAAACAAAAAAAATATTTTTGTTAAATTAATAAACTAGAAGTAACAAAATAATATGATCGCTTTTTATACCAATTAAGGTAAAGTCAGGTAAGTGTGTAACCGGGGCAAGTGTGTAGATTGGCTACATATATTTTTAAAATTAAAATAAGGATGTCCTCTGTTATATTACTAATGTACTCTGCTAATGTGTAATAACTTAGATATCTTGTAAATTTATCATACCTTATTAAAAAGGCATCAGTATAGTATTACGCACTTGGCCGAACTAAAGGATAATGCTATTAATATATAAAATGCCGAACGATTACACACTTGCCCCATTTTGCTGGGTAAGTGTGTAGTAATGACACTGTTTAAAATTTCTTTTTTTCTAGTAAACCGTTGATAATTATAAAAGGCCTATCTATTGAAGGCTTACAACTGGGCCTACATTACGTACTTCTATGTGGAAAATTTATCAAAATGTCTTATTATGTGAACAGTGTTACATTTTCTTCACACTATGCAATTTTTACTACACACTTACCTGACTACCTTATTTTCTTAATTTTCGCAATATCTATAAAATAAACGGGATTTTATTAGTTTGAGGGTTTGTTTATTGATCTCATCAACGACAATACGTAAATTTGGAGGGATGTTGGCAGTAGGTGGCTATAATTATTACTGATATGTCAACAGGCCGATGCCCGTCTTAACATTAGCTTTTTTGCTTCAGAAACAGCAGATTTTGAGGTATGTTCAAGATCTTGGCAGACCGACGTCCTTCTTAAATACCGTCTATTTCTCGCTCGAATCTATATGCTCCTCTCTAGCTTAATTGGTAGAGCGTTCGTCCGGTAAACGATGGTGTGAATCCTGCTGGAGGAGAAAAGTTTTCTTGGGAAAAATTCCCCTTAATTTTTACAAGTATTAGCAGAAATACATTAATTTTTAATGTACTTCTTACTGTAAAAGCTTGCAATCTTTGCAAATTTGTTTGAGTTAACAAAGTGCCGATGTTGTCTCAACAATATGAAAGTAATTAAACCAATCCAACATTTTTACAAGTTGAACTATATTATTATGTTAAGACTATACTGAACTAAATAATTTGTTTGAATATATTAAATTTTCTAACCAAATATTTTGTTTCAGTCAATAGTGTGCATTTTTTGCATATATTTGAAACAACAAAAGACATGCTTGTTTTAAGGAAAATATGCTTAATAAAATATATTTGATTGGTTTAAATATATCGGTTTTTCAGTGTAGTATAAATTTACGTGTAGGTAACAATATTTAAATTCAACCTAGCAGCTACTATGTAGAGATCGGCATTGCATAGGATCAATTTAGTATTCCGAAGAGAATCTTCTTAAAGTAAGCTTTATGTTAGCAATAAATCTTACCCGCTCAACGAATAAGAGAAATTGCCGTGGCAGTATTGGCGCCAACACATTTTATTACGTTCTCGTCAGATAGAGTAAATTGCATAAATGTTTATCAAATGAGTGAAATGGATTGCTCTAGCAATAAATTCGATTTAGACATTGTATAGAAAGGAGAATTAGAAAAATTTGCACAAGGACAATTACTGAATGAAAAAAGCCCCTATTATGTTGTAATTTCATTACATTAAATTGCTGATACACAATTTGTAAACGTCACAGGCAAACTTAAAACAAAAAAAAAGCTAACCAACCAATCACAGAAGTAACATGTCCAATTCTCCTATATACAACTCAGAAAAATTCCATTCATTATAGCATTACGTAAACGTTTTGAACAGAGGAGAAGCGAATAACAACTATTATATATCCAATTATGATGTAAAAAATAAATGGTGGCAACCTTAAACAGATTTCAATCTCATTTCTTCGCGTCAAGGACATTGGAAGTTTGCATTTGAAACACTGCACGTGTGTACTTATTAAAGTAATACTATTAATAATCTAGTAAGTCTATTAATTAACTGGCATTAGTTGGAAATTAGAACTATTTGCGTTAGAATTAAATGTTTGTAGATCTGATTAGTGGATATTTCAAAATAAAAATTTGACTCAATGTAATCGGTGTGCCTGTTTTTTGAAACTCTATTGTGCCTGTATGCCACATAGCAATGCTCCTTGTAAGTATACAAGGCCTAAATGTTTTCCCACGCTGCCTTTGTATGATTCAATTAAAATTCAAAACGGATGTTATTTGTATGAGAAACAAAAAGCGAGGTTATTTATATTACTTATTGTGAGTACTCTTTAATATAGGTATAAAGATATAACAAGGACTGTAGAATAATAATAAACACATAAAAAAAATTAAATGTATTTTCTCCCAAATGTTTTGTTTTTTACCTTTAAATTTGCAATGCATACTATATATCTGCAAATTTGTTTTGCTGTCTATCAGCTGAGACAGATTTTCTGTATTCTTCAAGTTTTTATACTTTGCCTTCATCACGTAATATTTGCAATCAGAACATCTCTGTGAGGTAGCTATCATATACATCTTATTTAGGACATATCGTCGCTTGAATGTAAGAACTAGGTAACTCAGTTTTCATGAGATAAAGGTAGATTAAAGAAACTGCAGTTTTGAAAATTCATATTCTCCACATATTTTTTTCGGTATCAACACTTTTAAAATAAAGTTGGGTAGACGTCACGTGGTATACGCTGCAAGATACTTAGATTTGACATTATACTGTCAAAAAGTAGATAACTCAAAATAGCCTATCGATGGAGTTATATAATTCTTACATTCAGGCAGCAATATTTAATAACAAAAATTAACAGAAGTGCAAAAGTATAAGTAAAAATCGTGCCATCATAATGACATAGTTTGTATTTACTATATATTTGTCCTATATATATTATCCTTGGGCTCTGATGAAGTACGTGGCACTATAAACCCGTATCATTAAAGTAAAACCCACATAATAATATGTGGAATATTAATACCTTCTTTTATTTTGTTGGGCATAGATGGATTTTCTGCTCCATTTAATAGTGTTAGAATTTTATTCCACGTTTTACTGATGTAGTTATATTCTAAAGTAACAAATGACTTTACATTTAGATGCATAGTAATTTCACATTGGCTGAAAATATATTTCACATTACTCGCCATTATATTTTGCGTTCTATGTCGGTTAAAAGTATCATGTTATACAACTAGTAAACGTAAAACGTCAAGATGTATAAAATAAATAAATCCACGTGCCTGATGGTATAAAACATAATAACTTCCATGTATGTAATTATATTGCAGCGAATAATCACATACAACATATATCTTACCTAATATTTCGTCTTTTCATTCGGATTAGAAACGACTTTGTTCCTTGAACATTTTAGTTTAAAATTACGTTTAAAAAAATAAACAAATGACATATCTGGCTTTCGTTCCGGTTTCTCTTGAGAGACGTCACTGCTGAAAGTCACTGATGATATCCTTGCGGCGTCAGATCAGGGAGATTTAACACTTCTAATACTACTTGATTTCAGTAGCGCTTTTGACACGGTTGAGCATGGTGTTTTGGCTTGCGTTTTGCGGGGTTAGAGTTTTTCGCATGGTTATGTGGAGCTTGTTAATAGACATTTGGACGATAGAAGTCAGGGTGTGCGGCTTAGAGGTCAGATATCTAAATCACTTCAGGTTTTGCAGAGTGTACCGCAGGGATCTGTTCTGGGCCCGCTACTTTTTTCACTGTACACACGCGATTTGTTGAAATGCGTCAAATTTTACAATATTCACATGTACGCTGATGATACGCAGATTTACAAATCATTTCACCCTCGCGAGTTGCAAGTTGCCGTGTTGCACTGTCAAATTCTGTAGCTGTTAAATCTACATCAATATGGGTGCATTATAAGTAGGTTCCGTGCAGAAATCTAATAACTATTTCTGTACGTCTATTACAAGTCATTTTGAAGATTTTTCTGGACGTTAGAGATTTATAAATTTGCTGTTTACCAAAAATGTCACCATTAAAAACTACTATTTATAGATACATAATCATAAAACGTATCTTCATGCAGAATTCACGTAAGTCTGTTCGAATTGTACCAGCAGTAATAATGTGGCAATGTATATAGTGTGTATATACAGGGTATTCCTTGACAAAGATTGAATGAATGATGATGAATTTGACGTGAATCCATTTCAGAGCCAGCTACAAACATTTAAAGATAAGGGCTACTTAGTCTGTTTAACAAAAAGTCGCTCATATCTCAAAATCTATTAAAGATAGGTATAGGGAATGCTCATATAAAGTGATAGGGGATGATATTTACTTCCTAATTCCGAATTAAAATACAGGGTGTTCTATTTAAAAAAATTGAGTTTTCTGCATTTGAAGGTATGTCACTTTGTTCCTCAGTTTTGAACACCCTGTATGTTAGAATGTAAAGTGTGCTTACCGTTTCTTAGAGTTATATCTACATTCATAACATAGCAAATTTGGAGTCTCTACTTGCAGTATTAATCGAGATATTAATTTCTCAATGGTGCAATGATTATGACTAAAAAAAAAGAAAAACTTAAATAACTCAAAAACGGCAACATGTAGCTATAGGAATAGCTAATGAAAACTGACGTATTTATAGTTGTAGAATCCAAAAATGAATAAAAAATTATATCATTCTATTTAAAATAACAAAGTTGACATCCATTTCCGGTCAACCGGAAGTGATATTTTAGTTAAGGTATTTTGCATTTATAGTTCCAATCGAACAGATACTGGTGCCAAAATCTCAAATATAAGTAAATAATAGAACATCATAAACTTTTAATGAACCAGTTACGTGGAATACCCTGTATATGTATACATATATTTTTCTATTCAATTTTCTTCGATTATTTCTATCGGTAAATAACAGCATAAAACATTACTGCGTACTGCTGTGGACTGGCGCCCCGGTTTTCGCAAATTCAAATATTTTATTCTGCAAGATTTAGTTAATGATTGATTGTATGATTTATTTTGTTAAGTGTTCAGTTGTTTTAAATTAAATTCATTTATTTATTTGTCTAGCGCTCACTAGTTTGATTCATTGTTTATTCTTTTGAATGTTGGTGTACAGATTTTGTGCGTTGCGTTGCACGCAGCTGTTATTGTTACAAAAACGTCTGGTGATTTGTATGAGCCAGTTCCTCGATGGACGCAAGCGTGAGTAGTTGTAATCTTATATTGTTTGCTGCCATTTTGTTAATACTTTTGATTTAGAGATTTGTTTCGTTTAATTTGAATTTTATTCTGTCCATCAAGGAACTCACGTAATAATAATTGTTATTATATTGTTGTGTACACATTTTAGATATAAGATCATTTATTATTTTTGTTCGGAGAGATATTTTAGTTTAAAGAGTTAATTTTTTCGTTTTTTTAATGTTGCTGATTTGTATTTAATTATTAATCACCTCGGGTTGGGTGAATAGAAGCATTGTGCTTGTATTTAAATTTTTCTTTTGTAAATTGACTTGAATTGTCCACGTTTAATTTAGGTTGTTTTAATTTTGAAACCACGTGGATTGTTTGATATAAAAAGGATTATCCTCTTGAACAAATTTGTTTTTTTGCTTTGATATAGGATTTAGCATTGTCCTATTGTAATTTAGAGTCTATAGCGGTTTTGTGATTTAAGCCAAGAACCTTTGTCCACGGTTTTTTTTTCCTGCAAAATTTTGTAATTATTTGTTTTTTCTTTTTTTTATAATAAAATTGTTTTTGATTGTGAATTAACGTCATTCTAAATTCTGTTCTTTTATTTTTGATTTAACCTTTTCAATTTTTTTTTGGGGTAATTAAGTGTGTCAGATTTCTTTCACCCACAATTTACTTATCGTGTTTAGTTTTAATTTGCGAGGGTAATTCTGAGTTTAATTGTTCTTTTGCGCCCTTTTAAGGTTTTTATCCGTTGAGCTAGCTAATTTAATTTTTCATTTTTATTTTTGCATTTTCTTTGGTACATTCAGTACACAGCAGTACGTACAGTATCGCAACTTACCGAAAACGTTCAACGAATTTGGAAAAATATAGATGGTGCTGTTATTGAAAAATTGTTGGCGCTAATGCCTATGAGATGTGCTGAAGTCATAAAACAAAAAGGTTTCGCAACTAGTATTATTATAATTCCTTGCTTTATTTGTTGTTATTTATTGGTTTAGGGAAAATTAATTTTTGTTACTTTACTTTTGACGCACTAGACATTGCAGAGTAAAAGTATTTCTATTTTTAATGAGATTCATTGAGAACAAACATGAGACACAATAATGTATTGAATCATTTAAATAAATATATACGAAAATCCAGTCTACTTTGATTTTTCAATAAGTCTGTTAAACACATTTGTTACCCACTTTTGTTCGGTACTGTATGTGCATACATACAACTACATTGTCTAGACTGCTGACAAGGAAGGATTTTATCTTTACCTGATCTCGTTTCTGAAATATTGGAAAAATGTGTTTTTGGGGGAAGCTTTGAGCCCCCATTACACCTCCCAGAACCAAATATGCGACGCTAAAAAAATATGTGTCAAATATTTTTTACATTCTTACCAAATTTTATGAAAATCTGGAATATGTTCACTTTGGCGCCCCTTTCGATATATTCTAGTATTGTTTATATAACGTCAAGATTAATGAACTTACCGAATCTCCTGGTCCAGTCCTAGCTTATTGTTATTGTTCTCGACGATAGCTGTTGTCTTTAACTTATTGTCGTCGGCACCTATAAGCATCTCAGTCCTGCCGTTCTGGAATGGCGACGACGCCCTTCTGTCACCTAGCTTCCTGACGTCTAACACCTGACCGGTGGTGTCGATCGTCTTGGCCCTCTGCAGTTCACCGGCGCCCGACGACGAGGACACCGCGTGCGGCCCCGTGACGCGTACATCGTTCGGCACTCGGTTGTTAAGTAGTTCTTTGTCGAACTGTTGCGTTAATATCAGATCGCCACCGTGTTCGTGGTGTCCGTTCGTTTGGCTCGCGGGCAGTAGTTTAGAATTTGGCGTTTGCAGGAGCTGCTGCTGCTGCTGGATCTGGGGTTGTTGCTGGCCTAATAGCGGCGGTTGGACCACTTCCTTGGCCGACACTATGGTCGTGGTGCTAACGACGTTTCCCGATTTGCTTACGGTGGGATTGTTGTTTATACTTTCTGTGGCAGTCAAAGAAGTCACGTAGATCGGTGAATTGTTGATGAAACCATTTAGTTCTTCGCTTGTCGTGGATTGTTGATTTAACTGGAAAGGAAAGGTTATTCAATTAGAAGTCCTGTTGAGATTTTGAGCTTACTTAAAGATGGTTGAAATCGTAAATGTAAGACAGTGACGTAACGCAAAATCTTGAGAGACCCACTCTCGCAGAATTTTGTCACTGCTGTATATTTGTAAAATATTGGTAATAATAACATCTTAGGGCCCCTCAGATGGCTGGGCTCCCCGCCATGCGAGGGGTACGGGGGTGTATTTCATGCCACTGGTGTAAGATGCAAATCTTTTAAGTGTTTATTTAAAAAGTAGAGGTTTCAATAGTATACAGGGTATTCCACGTAACTGGTTCATTAAAAGTTTATGATGTTCTATTATTTACTTATATTTGAGATTTTGGCACCAGTATCTGTTCGATTGGTACTATAAATGTAAAATACCTTAACCAAAATATCACTACTACAAACACAAAAAGTCGTTCATATCTCAAAATCTATTAAAGATAGGTATAGGGAATGCTGATATAAAGTGATAGGGGATGATATTTACTTCTTAATTCCGAATTAAAATACAGGTGTTCTATTTAAAAAAAGAATACTTAGTCTGTTCAACAAAAGGTCGCTCATATCTTAAAATCTATTAAAAGATAGGTATAGGCGAATGCTCATATAAAGTGATAGGGGATGATATTTACTTGCTAATTCCGATTAAAATACAGGGTGTTATTTTAAAAAAATTGAGTTTCCTGCATTTGAAAATATGTCACTTGTTCCTCAGTTTTTGAAACACCCTGTATGTTAGAATGTAAAAGTGTGCTTACCGTTCTCTTAAAGTTATATCTAAATTCATAACATAGCAAATTTGGAGCTCTACTTGCAGTATTAACCGAGATATTAATTTCTCAATGATGCAATGATTATGACTAAAAAAAAAGAAAAACTTAAATAACTCAAAAACGGCAACATGTAGCTATAGGAATAGCTAATGAAACCTGACGTATTTATAGTTGTAGAATCCAAAAATGAATAAAAAATTATATCATTCTATTTAAAATAAGAAAGTTGACATCCGCTTCCGGTCAACCGGAAGTGATATTTTGGTTAAGGTATTTTACATTTATAGTACCAATCGAACAGATACTGGTGCCAAAATTTCAAATATAAGTAAATAATAGAACATCATAAACTTTTAATGAACCAGTTACGTGGAATACCCTGTATATATACCAGATCCTAAACGACTGAGCGCCGTTGACTTTATTTATTTTGACCTCCTTCGCCACATTTTAGTTCAAATTTGATTCCACGGACTTTCTTTTTTTTTTTAATTGTGTCAAAAACGCTTCATTCAATTGATTTTTTTTCTTGCTTTTGGATCAAACAATAAATCTCTGCTACTTTAACCAAATTTGAAACTTTAAAAACAACAAAGTTAGCAGCAGTGCTATGCAACTTTTAAATAAGCCATTTATTATATTATACAGGGTGATTCTCAATATATGCGACAAACTTTAAGCGCTGATTCCTGAGGTTATTTTGATCATAAAGGTTCATAAGAACATATGTCCAAAATCGCTTAGTTCTAAAGTTGTACAATGTTTAATAGTAAGTTAACATAATTAATGTTTTTATTATAAATCAACAAAATAATTAGTACAACAAAATTAACATATACTAACTGTTGAAAATGACCGACCCCAACTGCAATACAAGCTTCTATCCTACGTCGTATTGACTGGCGAGTTCGTTCCAAAATACGAGGGGTATTTCGAATTGTTTGAAAAGCTGCGATAATACGATTTCTCAGTTCATCGACATTTTCAATGGGAGTCGTATAAACTAATGATTTAAGGTGACCTCAGAGAAAAAAGTCCAAAGAATTTAAGTCTGGAGACCGAGGAGGCCACGGTTGTGGACCTCCCCGTCCTATCCACCGATCTGGATACGTATTGTCCAAAAACTCGCGAGCAATTAAACTAAAATACGCTGGAGCACCGTCATGCATAAAATACATTTGTAATCTTAATTGCAACGGAACTTCTTCCAGTAGCAGGGGTAGCTCCTCTTCAAGAAAATTGCAGTATACCTCGCCATTTAACCGCATCGGTAAAAAATGTAGGCCCATCAAGTGATCTCCAACAATTCCGGCCCACACATTGACAGAAAATTGATGTTGATGACGGGCATTCACTAGTTCGTGCGGATTTTCTTCGGCCCATATGTGATGATTATGAAAATTAATAATCGCGTTTATAGAGAAAGTAGCCTCGTCGGTGAAGAATATTTGAGCCAAAAAAGAATAGTCAGGATTTTGTGCGATTTTGTGTTGCATTCATTGACAAAAAGCCACTCTTTGCGGAAAATCTGCCGGCAAAAGTGCCTGCACCCGTTGAATGTGATATGGATACAACAGTTGATCCTTCAGTATTCTCCAAATTGTGGCCTGACTAATGTTTAAAGCAAACGTAATTTTTCTGGGTGCTTGTAGTAGGATGTTCCTCAATTTCATTTAGTACAATTTCTTCAACTTGTGAAGTTCTCACTGTAGATGGGTGCCCGTTATCAGTCGATCGTTTTTTAAAATTTCCCGTTTCACTAAGACGTTGGTGGAGACGGGCAAATATTGAATGATGCGGGATGATACGGTTCGGGTATCGTTCTTCATGAAGACGTCTAGCAGCACGCGAATTTCCATTGGCCAGGCCGTAAACGAAATGCATATCACACATCTCAGCATTCGTGTAATTCATTTTAGAAAACAGAAACTGGCAATAAACTGAATGAATACTCTGGCAACTATTGACAAATATTGAAATGACAAATAAACAATTCCCTCTCAACACAATAGTTTTTGAAGAACCAACTGTGACATTATATCGTGTTAGTCATAGTTCATAATTTATTATTAAGCATTTAATAACTTTAAAACCAAACCGTTTTGGACATATACTCATATGAACGTTTATGATCAAAATAATCTCACGAATCAGCTCCAAAAGGTTGTCGCATATATTGAGAATCACCCTGTATATCGATTATATTGACATTTATAGATATAAATATCATGATAGATACACATAAAATATTCGATCACACCCTGCGCTACACGAAATTTTATTAATTAATGATGAAGAAATCAAGAAGAAGACGCATTTATACATGCAACATTTTATTTTCTTTTTATTCGTGATAACTCTAAATTCCCAAAATCGTCTAAATTTTAGGGGTAGTTTCCACCTCTTTTACGTGAGCCTCCGTTTCAATTTATTTATTTTTTTATAAAAGATATCCATCTTTTAAAATATAACCCATTGCACTATACAAGTTCTTGTCAAATATCTTTTATGAAAGATCTTTGTCAAAGAATTTTTATAGGGTAATATTCGATTTAGAAAAACAAATTAGCCAGATCTATCCAAGGGTCGATTTTTCTAACTTATTCGGGTTTAGCCTTTTTCGCTTTCCTATATGTAACTTTCACCTGGCCCCCTGAAATAAAATACCATATTCCGTGACAAAAACAGATACTGAAAGTATATATTATTCAATATTCGAGGAATTTTAAAAATTTCATCCTTGAATCATCAGAGGGGCGAGGGTGTGAGGGGCATCAAGGGCGGATGGCGTCTGGCGCCCTATTCATAAAACGTCACCTCTGGCCAACGTAAATGAACTGTGTAAACACACACAGATAGCGAGTACAACGTCTGAAATACGACCCCTTCTCGAGAGGCCATTTAGTATTACTGCGCGTATTCACATTTTTCGGGCGGGTGGGTATACCACCCGGGTAGTCTGTTTTACTTCAACTCTTGAAAAGGACGCGAAATGCTGTTATCTGAAGTTAAGATACGATAATGGAGCGGCACGAGAGAGCGTACACGAAGTGGCATTCCACTTGTATTCTAAAATGTTAAGAAAAATTAATGTGCTTACAGCAAGTATGATAAACATCCGTATAATATAAAATAAATAATTTTTGTGTTTATCACCTTCGAAATATTATTTAAATAGGGCAAAATTAACCCAACTTTTGTATACAGCAAAAATAAGTTAAATAATGACTTATCTGCTTATGTCCGGGAACCATCGAATTATTGGAGATCCTCTATTTAAATGTTGCTATTGACAAATTGGTATTTAAAGATGATTTTTGCTCTGGTCCATACGTAGAGCCCTAATGGTAATTTAAAGGTCAGTACTTTAGCGAAAAATATTATGAAGGACACTTGAATGACATTCAGCCCACTTTTATGAAATTCGACAATGGCTCTAAATATTATGTTTCTATAAGAAGTAATATAATAGTATATTAAAAGACAAGTTTCATTTTGACGTTTCAAAGTACGAATTCAGAGTTTAAGAAACGAGTGGCGTAGCCACGAGTTTTCTAAACTGAATGAGTGCTTTAATGTCAAATGAAACGTGTCTTTATGCTATTTTTGCAATTAGTTTTTAAAATTTCTCTTTTTGTAAAAGCAAAACGAGAAAATTTGATAATCTAGGGAAATTTTGTGGCGGTTGTCACCAGTTGTCACCTTGGTTTGGCACAGATTTAAATTGACAAGTTAATTTAAAATTGACACATTTTTGAAATTTGTTATATAATTATATTACTAACGTAACCATATTATAATATTAATAAGAGTTCTACAACTTTTTCATGCACTCGCGCCTGAAATACGGCAAATTGCTGAAAAAACCATTAATAATTTACTTCCGGAGAAATCGTACACTATGTACAAAAGCGATACAAAAAATTTTGGAAAAATGGTGCAAAGAAAAGGAAATTCTTCATATTTCTGAGAAAGTCTTACTTGCTTATTTGAAATGCTACGTAAAGATTATAAATCGTCATCATTATGGTCGATTTATTCGATGTTAAGATCGTGTTTAAATGTACATAGAAATGTGGATATATCAAAATATATGAAACTTCAAGCATTATTAAAACGGCTATCTAAAGGTTATCAACAAAAAAATCTAAATTTTAGAAGAAGAAGATATTCATAGATTTTTGAAAACAAGCCGATGATAAAATATACTTAGCTATAAAGGTTAGTGTTGATTTTATTTCGTTACTTTTTTGTAAATTCTTTATATTCTAGGTTTATTTTGATAATAGGATATAATGGATTCTGTAGGCGAGGAAGAATTAATTAATATATGTGTGGAAGATCTTAATACAGTTCTGATTCCATTATAGTCAACATACCTAAAACAAAAAACAATGTACCCAGAATGTTCGCAGTGACTGATGTAAACTGCATCGAACTTAAAAAAAATATAATAATCTGCGGCCTAAAACAGTTACTCACAAACGTTTTTTCTAACTTTTCATGGCTGCTTAATTAATAGCCCAATCGTATTAACACCATGGGAAATGTTCCTAAACAAATTGCCAGTTTCTTCATTTACCAGATCCTCATCTTTATACAGGAACATTGTTTTAAGAAGATCCAGTGCGACACATATAGCAAATACTGGAGGTGAATTTTTAACTATAAAACGATTAGGTGGCTGGAAAAGCACGGCTGTTGCTTGAAGGTTACGTTGCCTCTTCTATGAAAAATAAAATTGATGTTGGAAATATGTTTGCACAGGAAAATAATGTGAATCTACCTGAACTCTGGAATGGGTTCACAGTTTGAGTACTCCAACAGAAGCAATATCACTATCGCAAAGAACGATAATTTTCAACAGAATGTTTCTACTGCACACGGTATCACTATCACTTCGAAACAGAATTCAAACGTTAATATAAATGTTTATAATAGTTGCACTATTTCAAAGATTAATTAAAAATATCAAATCTTACAATGAATTTTAATGTAATAACCTCAAACTTGCTTACAAAATGTCATATTGACATCTCCATTTCTGTTGCAATGTGACCAACTTAAAATAAATCTGCTTAAATGTTCCATTTCTATTACGCAACTAGTGCTGTAATAGACCCTATTACGGCACTAGTGGAATAAATGGTATGGTTACGGCACTAATTGCAAAAAAGTTTATTTACATCACAGAAATTCTTTGATCGATACCCATTTTTCGAAAAAAAATCGTTCGATAACCATATCATTTCCTACATCCGCATTGGATTTTTGGAAAACGTGAAATTTCTTCCTCTATATCTAATACACTTTAGATTACGTCCAAATAGATACGTGAGGTTAACCTCCACATATCTGTTATCATAATTTACAGAAATATGGAGGGAATATCTTTTTTTTTTCCTGTCGCATAATCGCCGAGTACTTGAACCGTTCCACTTGCCGTCAAGAAGATAAAGCGTTCGTTTTCGGTCGTGGTCCCTTTTTATAAGTTAAGTGGATCGCGTCGGGTTTCGTGTTAAGCGAAACTATCGGCGCAGAGACGTATTCAATTTACGTCCGACAAAAGGGCAGACTTTCCAGCCCCAGGTCTCGGCCGTGCAGGAACAGCTGATGAATGGGGATTATATAGGGAATGTGCATTCGTTTCGAACGAATTGGGGGACTATTCTTGGGGAATGATGTGGCCGCTAATATTATTTTAAAATAATTCTGTTATCCCTCTGGAAAGTTTCTCCAATAGCGTTGTATTGTGGGGATTGCGAAACAATTTCCTTGCGGAGGGCTTTTAAGGTTAGGCTTTATATCCCCATGCGACTATATATTAATTGCATCCAGCAAACGGAATCTAGGCTATGGGCTAGGACAGTGGTTCTGAAACTGTGGTACTCAGGGGTAGAGTAGTCACAATTTAAGAAATACATATTACGTCATATCCGTTTTGGGCGCTGGAGTCGTCGGATGAGTCCATTATGCCAGCTATAGGGGTTTGAATTCAGCGGCGTCGTCAGTCGACAATTTTCGCATCTGTCAAAATTCAAAATTAGTGTCTGTCTCTGAATTTGTGGGAGTTGATTGCTTTTTTACCGTGTGTTATTATTATTATCTAGTGTTACCTACTTCATATAAATAAGTGTCTTTTTCAAGACATCTCATACTTCGTTTATAGATAGTGGTAAGTTGACTGGATTGCATAAGATTTTTTTTATAGAAATCTCTTTTATAATCAGTTATAAGCTTATGATGGCTGAAACAGTCGCATCAACACCAAAGAAAGTTGGCGTGAAAGGCAAAATAATTCATAGCCAGGGAAGGGAAATCATTGCGCATGTATTAAATTTATGAGGAAGAAGCTGCAAATAATGCTCCAATAATACCTTTGTCGCACTATAAAGAGAGGTTACTTGCAGCAACGGAATATCTGACATTACATACAGAAGTATTGTCAAGGAAGCCGAGGATGTAGATGCAGGAAGAGCTACCTCTTTTAGTAGCCCTGGCAGAAAACGAACACGCCCCAGTCCAAAAAGTACCCTTCGTATTGAAGATAAACAAACAATTCGTACTATTGTACATAATTTTTATATACATGAAAAAAGACGACCTACCATAAGAGGTACAAAAATATAATTTCCTTTCTGTTAATGTTTATACAACAGCATTATTATTTAATTATAGGAATTTTATGAAAAATTCAAGAAATGGTATATCCTTTCGAAGGAGGTTTGACCACTCTCTCAAATGTTTTAAAAGATAAAATTTCATTATGACCCAACTTCTGGAACAAAAAAGCTAGAAGATGGTGGTTGACGGCAAGGAATATATTCTTTGATTCTAGCTTTACAAACCAGAGCTTTATGAACTAATAAAGAAAAATAAAAATGAAACGCCACAATTTAAATTAGATAAGTTTACTAGCATCTCATGGCATAGTGTTCTAAAGGCTGGCCACCATCCCGAATTAAACCTTATTAAGAAAATATGGGCTATTGTAAAAACTGGTCGCTGCACAGAATGTTACTTTTAAGTTAGCCGATGTGGAGGCATTAGCTGAAACAATTTGCTTCTATAACTCGTGAAGAATGGATCTGTTTGTAACCACGTTATAAAGTTGTAGAAGACTATTTGGAAATGGAGCACCTGTTGGATTATGATAACAGATGAGGTGGTATTTGTTGTGAACACTGGCGAATCAGAAAACTGATGAAGATTTTTATGATGATGACGAGTATGACGATGATGCTGAGAATACAGTGTCGTGATCTTTTAACTCTTAAAGGCACCCCTTAGTTTTATTTTTTACTGTAAAATATAGTTTATTGTTCTTAATCCAGTGCTATAGTATTTTAGAAAGGACCTTGTGTATTTGATTATAATATTTCACCATATAGTATCGTTCATTGTACTTTGTATTTCATATTTATTCCTGAATAAATGACGATGGTTATTTTGGTGCTTTATTTTTTTTTTGAACATAAACAAATAAATACTAATTTATTTAAAATTAAATAATTTTAAGCACAAAATTAAATGTTTTATTTTTACCTTCTTAGTGCATGTTCCATGTATCTAAAACATTCTTTGTTCATTGAAAATTACGAATGTATTATAATTATTATGTAATTTCTATTAACCCAAATATTTTACGAACGGTTTCCAAAATATTGACGTACCCAATAACTAATTTAATAATATATATTAATTATTCACATTATTATTACATACTCAATTTGATTTGCTATTTTTTCTGTAGTAAACTTCTGTTACTGGCGTGCATTTCTCTCAAGCACCTCTGTCAATTTAAATCACCTCCGCCACTGATCGCTTTAGTTCGCGTATTCAAGTTGACATTTGATGACGTAATATGTAATTTCTTAATATTGAGACTACTCTACGAAATTTTTAGGGGGTACGCGCCGGGCCAACAATAAAATAAACAACCCGGGACACGTAGGACACGTTGACGTGCGCGCGCCCACCTAAGGGCTTAGTCATCAGAGTGGGGCTGTGTGGCCGGCCAATCACTCGTGTCACTGCACTGCAGTAGCATTGCCTGTTATTACAAGCTCGCCTCTCAGTATTGTGGTTATTTTTGTGGTGTGTTGTGTAATTCTGCGGACACTCAATCCTGTTGAAACACGTTTACGGACATCTGTTTGAAAACTGAGTGAGGTACCACGTAAGTGAATTTTACAATAAAATTAACAATGGATAAATGGCTCCTAAAGAAAAGGCCTCATGAAGATCTGCATCAAAATTCTGGGCCATCAACTTCACAAATGAAAGTAGACCTGAACGTCTTGTTACTAATGAGCAGCTCAAGGAAAAAATAAAAAAACCCGAAAACTGGCAAATGAATATAAAAGTAAAAGAGAAAATATGACGAGTTTGTACTTAAAATTAGGTTTTACTTGGACTGGAAGCTCAGACGAGCCTAATCCACAATGCGTTGTTTGTTCAGAAATTTTATCAAACAATTCTATGAAACCTTCTCTTTTAAAAGCCATTTTGAAAGCAAACATGAGAACTTAGTCAAAAAGGAGTTACGGTACTTTGAACGTCCTTTGGAAGATTTGAAAAGTAGGAAAAACACGATAAAACACTTGGTGCAGAACAAAATGAAGTGCTCTAAAAGCTTCTTACAAAGTTAGTCATTTAATTGCGAAGTCTGGTAAAAACCATACTAATTGGCGAAAACCTAATCCTCCTGCCGCAGCAGAAATTGTTTCTTGTATGTTTGGAGAGAACGAGGCAAAAAGAATTACAAGCAATTCCACTATCAAATGATACAGTTTCAAGGAGAATTAGTGATATGGCGTATGACACAAAAGAACAACTTGTTGGAGCATTCGAGCTAGTCTTGCTTTGGTATACAACTCGATGAAACCACGGATGTCGCTGCCTAGCCCAACTGATCGTTTTTGTACGTGCATTTTTCAAGATGAAATATTTTGAAGATATTTTATTTTGTAAGACACTTAAAACATCGACAAAAGGTGAAGATATTTTCAATTTGTTAGATTCTTTTTTTTCCGAAAACCTGCTCGAGTGGAAAAAACTGTGTGTCAGTGTGTATGGATGGTGCTAAGGCTATAAGCGTCACATCACAGGGCTGGTAGGCCATATTAAAACGGTTTCAACTGAGTGTAAGTTCACTCATTGTGTCCTTCACCGAGAGGCTTTGGTGGCTAAGCACCTCCCTGATGAACTTAAAGATGTCCTTGATCAGAGTGTGAAAATTGTGAACTTCATAAAAACTAGGCCCCTAAAATCTCGTTACTTTAAAATTCTATGCCAGGATATGGGGAGCCTCCATGAGAACTTATTGCTACATACTGAGGTACGATGGCTTTCTCGGGGAAATGTTTTGTCCCGTGTATTTGAACTCCACAAAGAATTACATAATTTTTTTACCGAACACAAATCCCATCTGTCTTCTGTACTTACTGATTTTGATTGGCTTATTTAAGTGATATTTTTGGAAAACTCAATATCTGGAATTTATCCATGCAAGGCAGTGTTTCTGATATTTTTAATATAGAAAAGAAAACTGATGCAATGGTAAAAAAGATCATTCTCTGGGAAAAACAAATAGAAAATAACAACTGCGAGCCGTTTGAAAGATTACTTACATTTTTGCAAGATAATGAGAAAAACATATCTGATTTCACTGAACTCAAGACTCAAATGGGCCAGCATTTGAATGCATTGAAGATCCGCATAAGAGAGTACTTTCCACCTTTGGAGAAACAGTATAACTGGATAATGCTGATGCTATGGACACTAACCTGACTATCTTTCAAAAGGAACACCTCATTGAAGTATCATGTGATCCCACGTTGAAAAACAAATATTTGACTGCTGGTACTACATTGTTAGATTTCTGGATCGGTATTGGGAAGGAATACAAAGAACTGTCAAGCACTGCTGTTAAATTTCTTGTTGGGTTTTCCACCATTATTTATGTGAAAGGGTTCTCAAGTTTAACCTATCTTAAAAATAAATCTAGAAACAAATTAAATGTTGAAGATGATTTAAGATTGTATTTAGCCAAGTTAAAACCCAATTTTGATAAACTGTGCAAAGGGAAACAAGCTCACCCTTCTCACTAATCTCTTTGAAAGTAAGCGCTTTTTGTTCTTTAAATTTTGTGTGTGTTTGTTTTTAATGTAATAAAAATGTTTGTAAACAATATCTCTTTGTTTTTATTTAAACATGATGCGTAATTCAGTTTCAAAGGTTAACACTATACTTCTATGCTACATAGAAGGCTTTAAGATTTGTTTAATATTTTAATTATAGTTTAGTTAGTACCGGTAACTGAGAAGGGGTACCTAAAATGTTTTGTGGGTAAAAAGGGGTACAGTGTCTAAATAAGTTTGAGAACCACTGGGCTAGGATATTGATCTACCGCTGCAACGATGCGTGAAGCACAGATTGCTGTGATAAATCACATTAGCTCTAATTCTGTTTGAATTTCTGCAAACGGTTAGCTTTGATTACGTTCGTAAGCGCATTAGATGATTGCATTTGGGTATAATATACAGTCACTCACTACGTCACCAGTGCCAGTGGTGTAGTTAGAAGTCATAGAGCTGGCGGGCAAAATATGTTTAGGAGCTCCCATGCACAACATATACAGAGTGATTCTCAATATATGCGACAAACTTTAAGCGCTGGTTCCTGGGGTTATTTTGATCATAAAAGTTCATAAGAACATATGTCAATCAGCGCTTAAAGTTTGTCGCATATATTGGCAATCAACCAGTATAATTATTGTGATCTTTTTTTATAAAAAAAAAAAAAACATGTCCAGCTAATATTTTATTTATTAATAAATATAAACTTTTACGAAAATGTAAAACAATTTTGAAAAAGAAGATGTTTATCATTAATCACCTCGTCTCCATAGTACCCTAGTCACTTATTTTAGTAGGAGCTATATTGGGTCTAAACCTCTTAAGGGGAGGTTTATATGTATTTGACTGGAAAAATCGATTTTTGGTTTTTTGCATTTTTTGAAAGGTCCAAATATATAACATACATGGTTAAAGCGGTTTCGTAATATTCGCATTGTTTAAGCCGCTACGGCTTATTAAAAGAGCGGGTGTACCGAACACAAACGGAGCATATTAGATGTAATACTATATTCGACTCGGGGCTACTCGGGTCGAAATATCATACTTATTGTTTGTTAGTGTAGTTGTCTTTAATGATTAGAAAGTCCACTGCAGTCGGATCACAAATAAACGACAGAGTAGCTATTATAATTACAATAATATGAAGCAATTAGATCCGAAATAAAACGCACATTTGAAGAAACTGATCTAACAATATTTCTTTTACTTAAAACACACTTTCCCACGCTATAAAAAACTACTTACCATAAAATGTATCAATTTATTGCAGATGCACTTACTTACACTAAATTTCTTAGAAAAGCTGGCTAGAATATGATGGCAAAGGTAACCGCACTACGGTATCAAAAGTAGCACAGGAAAAATGGAAGTCGATGCGATGCGTTAAAAGAAATTTTCGCACAATTTCGGATAGGCGACTGAGACAAGAAAACTTTTTAAGCAATTTGTGATTTTTAGCCGTACGAAGATGTTACTGTTCAAGAAAAAAAGAGAATGCGTTGGAGATGTACAAAAAGAATGAGTAGACTTTGGAAGAAGGGCGCTGGTAAACTGACTGACAAAGTTATTGATAATTTAACAATAGTGTACTATGGACTGGCAATTAGGCAACATCCAGATTCTGCATAAAAATGAAGGCAGCTATTTGGGCTACATTTCATTATAAAGTTCACCGACGCAGATCCACGACACATTTATTGTCCAAAAGGTGTAGACAGCCTGTGTAAGTGGCGCGTTGCAGAAGCCAAGGTTGAGCTTGCTTCATTCATACATGACCCTCTCTTGCAAAAAAAAAAAATCAAGATGCTATTAGGCCGATTTATGAAGTTTTTTCTAGAGTGATTTATTGCAAAGATGCTTTGGAAAAAATTGTCAAAACTGAAACGACTCGTTTAGTTCATGTGTGTAGAAACTAGCTCCAAAAGATTTACCTTGCGACCCATAAACAATTCAACTTGCTACCTACATTGCCACAAATTTATTCAATGAAGGTTACTTTTTGTATTACAAATAATGAATGTGGTGGGAATTGCAGTAGGACTTGATGCCAAAAATTTCGTCATCAATTCTGATCGTCAGCGCATACAACGAACAGAGCAGAGTATGTCCAGCGCTGCAAAACTTGCTGTGCTGTCTAAAGGGAAGCAACAAATTTTGCAAATTCAGAAGTATGAAGAAGAAGAAGGATTAATGTATGGTGCTGGAATAGCTGACTAAGTGTATGTTGAACTATTTGTAAAAAAATTTGCTAAGAAACTTTGAACGCGTTTTTCTCGAAACATGATTTTTCAAATCTGCGTAAGTTCTAGTTCTTCAAGTGTTCAATATATCAACTTAATTCTGTTTTCTTAATGTAAACAGTTTTTATTGGAGGTTATACCTATAATATACTAAAAATTGCAATATTCCACATTTTTATATCCACATACACACAAAAAAGAAATAGAAAATAATCAAATTAAAGTCCAGGTATCTGCCACATTGTTTGCTTTCGACTTATTTGGTTAAATTTAGGTATAACCTCCAACAAATTTAATATATTTCTAACTCTTCTTTTTATTTTCAATTTCAGATCATTTTTGCGTATGCTAGAGTTTACGCAGTCTGACCGTGTTTTCTGTGCACATTGCTACCTAGATACAAATAGCGAACGTTATAGTGGTCTTGTCATTAAAGAAAATATATTTTTTTTAATGTCCAAGTTTTCATATATTTATTAAGAAAAAGCCGTATTTCGTATATCTTTTCCTTTGTCTGAAGAAAAAAGCTCAAAGTTTTTGGACTTTTCCGATGTATATATGTAAACCTCCCCTTAATAAGTATCAATATCAAGGAAACTAAATTAAAATCATACAGTTATCGTACGATGAACATATATGCCTAATCACCACGGCTACAATGCAAATTAATTATACCCCAATATAAACTTACAAACAGGTATGTAAACGAAGTAAAAATAACCAAATCAATGCAAAGGCTTATTACACTAGCTTAACCCACGGTAGTCTTTCCTAAAATTTAATCTATTTGGAATGAAATAAACTTGTCATAAAATATTCTACCTTATACGACCTGCTGACAAGTTCAAATTTTGCGGCTTCCGAAATACTCCATTGAAATCTGTCGCCAGCGGAACGAAATGAAAGCAGACCGAATGATTTATAGCGAGGAGGTTTTACAGAACTGTCAGGCGCCTCGTAGCGAATCGTTCCCTCGCTGTGAACTAAGAAACTATCTAACATGAAATCATTTCGAACTATAGTAAAAGCTTCTTTGCATAGCTAACTTGGCAACTGTGAGACCAGTGGTTATACAACTCGGGTGGAACTTCGATTCAATAACCCATCGTGTAGTTGCTCCCATTGAAACAGGAAAATCCCATTAACTGAACATGTAACCGAGCATATGTATATGTATCAATGACACGGGATTACTTTTCACAGTTTTCACACGTTATGTTGAACGAATTTGCATTTGTACCTTCTTCTTATGCCACCGTTTCTTCTTTAAGTATCTGAGATCGTATAAATTCTGGTATGCATTGCTAAATACCATAGGGAACTAGATACCTTACAACTTTTATTTAAAAAACATGAAATGGCGCAAAAAAAAAATGATTATTTGGCGTATTCTGTAAAAACGCCAAGAATAAAACTTAAGCTATAAATACAATTCTCTAGGTAATTAAAAAGTACATTTGCTGTAAGTTAAAAAATACAACGTTTTACGAAGGATATTTGACAAGTTCCCGGCCTTTTTAACAAAAATGCATATTTCGAAGTAAAACAATGTTTTTTTTCCTCGACGTAGTTGAGGAATCTTGATACATTTGGTCCAACGCTTCCCCAATCTTTTCAAAGCATCAGAAAAGGATTGTTTGTCTAAGCCTGTAAAGATACTGGTTTACAGCGTGTTTCACCTCAGCATTTCAGGCATATTTTCCTCAATTTTTTTTTTTTCAAATTAGGAAACAGGAAAAAGTCGCTGGGAGAGAGATCTGGCGAATGAGATGGGTGCAGAAGCAATCCAATTTGTTGAATTTTGACATTGCAGCCATGCACGTGTGAACCCGAGCATTATCCTGGGGGAACAGAAGCTAAATGCGGACGTTTCTTCTTAATTGTGGCCTTCAATTTATCCAGCAATGCAGTGGAGTACTGCCCGTTGATTATTGTACCCTTTGCAAGATAATCGATCACAATTATTCCATGGCTATCCCAAAATACCGTTGCCATCACTTTTCCTGAAGAGAGAACGACCTTTGCTTTCTTTGGAGTTGGTTCTCCCACGTTAATCCACTGCTTTGACTGCTGTTTGGTTTCGGGCGTATGGTAGTGTAGTCAGGCTTCATCGACGGTTATCAATTGCCGCAAAAATTCCGCTGATTTCTTTTGATGCAGGCTAAGACACTCGCGCGACATGTCCATTCATACGCACTTTTGGTCGATGGTCAACAAGCGCGCCATCCAGCGCGCGGATAATTTTCTCATATCTACATCTTAATGTAAAATCTTGTGCACCCGTCCAGATATCCCGCAAGCCTTAACAATATTCATAACAGCCAATGGACGATCTTTCATCACAGTTTGATGCAGTAAATCGACTATTTCGTCAGTGGTAGAGGTTTTTGGACGCCCGAAACGTTCTCGTCAAAAATGCTTGTACAGCAAGAGAAGAAAGTTTCCGCGTAGCTTGGTACTAAAGAAAAATATGAAGTGAACACAATTTTTATGGGATATATTGTAAATATCGGGCTTTATTGAATAAAATAAATGAAAAGAATTTAAATATTTTTTTTCGGCTGGTACCAATAGATACCGCCGAATATCAGTTTCTTTACTACCAAGCTACGCGAAAACTTTTTTCTCTTGCTGACGACCACATTTGTACGCGGCCACTCAATGTTTAATCGTTGTAAATGAAGGGGAGGCTTCACCGTATACCGAGTCTAAATCATCTTTTATTTCTTGAGTCTTTTTCCCTTTTAAATGAAGGAATTTTATCAATGCGCGATACTCCATTTTCTCCATTGTTGACAAACAATGTGAATTGACAACTTTGAAAGAGTATCACACACAAGAAATTTACATATGTCGATGCCATCTATCGGAAGGCGAAAGAAACTTTTTTCTACAATTACTTTATATCCATAAGGTCGGAAACTAATTTATGTATTTAAATTAATCAAGTTATAGCAACTTAAAGTATCTTATTTGATTAGTTTTAATTTTTGTACACCCTGTATAAGATGGCAAGTTTATTATAATAATTACAAAATATGATCTATAGTTGTACTTCACTGTAAATTTCGCATACATAACTTAAATCCTTCTTAAATATTTGAAACACGAAAATTACGTTAGATTTTCGCAAAATTAAAATTATTTCAAAAACTTTAAAGTTTAGGTATTACAAACCTTATTAATACTTATTTTGATCGATGAATCCAAAAATGCAATAATATACAGGGGGTTCCAATAAAAAAAAACACAAGTTTGATGCTTTTAAAGCTTTTGAAACTGTCTGTGTAATATGAAAATAACAAATATGTTCGTTTAAAATTTCGCATGGAAGGTTATTTTATTTAAGTTATTTAACTTTTTACATAAAATTGTCAAAATGCACGTGTTCATTTTAATTTTTGTTACGGCATTATCATTAACAATTAAACTCTAAAATTTGCTAAGTACCTTAGAAAAACGTAGCTCTTTCTTATGAATTGATGTTATTTGGTAAAAACTATACAGGGTGTTCCCCAGAAGCAATCAATTTGTGCGATATTTAGACGACTATTACTTTGTTATTTTAACTGTCAAACAAGCGATGTTAAGAGAGTTTTCTTTGCTTAAAGTTGATTAAAATGAATTTCAATCACGAGGAGCTTGGTGATGTGATGTATGCTTTGGGTAAAAGGGGGCGAAATCCTACATGCTTGCTTCCCGAATTTACGGCCAATAATTTCCTAATTGCAGACAGCCCACAGCTCTAGCCTATAAAAATATTATGCCCATCCTATTTGGGAAACGTTAATAATTGAAATGGCCGAACACGTGATAGTTTAGATTAGATTAGATTAGGATTGAGGTGGCCTATGGACATAGGCGCCGTTTGCCATGGATGCCTCCCTAAATTCTGCTATTAATTCTTTTTAAGTACGTTATTTGAATATTTAATTTTACAAAATGTAGGTGTTCTAAATGTTTATGTATATATATAATCTACTTTTACCTAGTTACTTTTCGCAAGCTATAATATGCAAGCAGTTATGCTATTAATGATTTTTTGCTATTTCATTTGCCCCCTTCTGAATTTTACTTTAACGGCGCCCATGCCTATGGACCTGTTTCACCGCGACCTTTTCAGATCTATTATGATCCTAGAAGACGCTCTCTATTTTTCCCTCTTAATTAGGCTCCTTAACAGGAGCTGCCCCTCATTAGGCCTATCTTCTTTGAGAGGGGCTTCTTTGTGTAGTTGCTAGCTGTGGGGTTCTCCACGCCCATTACTAGAAACCTTGTTCTCGCCAGGTCTTCACATTGGCACATTAACACATGAACTGGTGTTTCTTCCTTCTCTTGGAAGAATCTGCAAGTAGCGTCATCTACCAAGTCTAACTTGTATATATGCCTATTTAGCCTACAGTGACCAATCAGTAGACCTACTACCATTTTGACAGTCTCAAGTTACATCCACATATTCGAAGGAAAATTCGTTGGCATTTCAGATCAAAGGAAAATGTAAATCTCAAATTAAAGACTGTTAAAGAAGTGTAAAAAAATCCCTAATTTGTGGATTTACGCTACAATTTCTCGAGGACGGTGTTTTGTTTTCAGTGATGTTGGCTGTTTGACTCACCGATTTCCCTAATATATATATACAAATAACATGATATCCTACCTGCTGCGAGAGCTTTGTCATGTCGACGGGGGTGACCCGTTTGAGGGCTGAGAGCCGCTCCAGGCGCTCCCTCGCTTGCTGTTCCACTGCGATAACGAAGGCATCTTGTACGTTGCTTGAACACAAATCTAGGTCCACCGCTGCAACAAACAGAATCTGTGTTATTATATTATTATACAATTATTATTAATTATAAGGTATTATCCAGTTATTAGTCAAAAGCATCTAGCCGGCATAACAAAGTTACGGTTCGTTGTAGATGATTAGGGATGAAATGCTGAGGTAATAATCTGCGATACTCAAACGCTGGGTGTGTTGGGTGGTGAGGAAGACCCACGATCGCGAATTGCGAGGTAATTATTAGGTTTAGTTGTCTGTTGTTACAAAGAGCAGTGACTCCAACGTAAAACAGTAAAAATCAATATATCACTGGGAATATTCAGTTTTATATACACGAGGTAAAATATTGTTCATAAAAAGATTCTCTTCATTCTTAGTAATACACCTCTTAGCCGTCTATCATCACATAGATGTCAAATTAACATCAGACTGACATCTAATATGGAAACAACGCGTTTACAATATGCCTGTCCACCTTGAATTCGACAAATTTTGATGCTTTCCTCTCCTTATTTGTCTTTCTTAATCAACATTTTATGTAGACACTGTCAAATATTAACATACAAATATCACATATAACCGCAGTCCTTACCCGGATTACTCTGATGACGCCAGTAGAAACACTGCCGAAACGTCGGATTTAAACAATCCAACATACGATAGAAGCAAGCCAAACATGCAATGGGACGTCTAGGATGCATCTTATTTTAAATTTGATTTATTATGTGCTTCCTTAATAAAAGATATTTGACTTCAGTCTATTTCTCTAAACATATAAAACATGTGGGATTTGTAACGTATTTTAGTTCTTTTCTGTGCGGTGACGTGAGCGGCGCCAAGAAAGACGGAGACAAATAAACATAGTTCGCGCGGTCATAAGATCAGCACAACGTCCCTGGTCGACGGACAGCCGAAGTCGACCGTGCGTACGCATCGAAACACACGAGGTCGTCAGCCAGCGGCCAAAGAGAGTGGACGTGCCGTTCGGCTGGAGAACCGTTGTAGAAGGGCCCGCCATTAGGTGCTGCCCACAACAAGGATAAGCCTCCTGAGGAAATAGTCGTGCAATTGTATTAGATTGCGTTCATTCATCCGAGCCGTGTTGTGTCACCGCAGGCAAAGAATTTCCCGAACGAGAGGACCAAACACAGTTCCCAGAGGGTACGACGACGTAGTTGCATCGAGTCAATTTCCAGGCAAGACCGCTGTGTGTGCTGAAAATCTTACCGACCATGCCAAGACCACACCCAGAGCCGAAGAACCGCCAAAATATGTTACCGCCTATTTTATTTGTTTATTTATAAACTCGAAATCATAATTTTTTTTTTCGCTTTTATTTAAATTTGTTAATTTCAATTCAGTCAGTAATATGAAAAGGGGCCCCATTCATTATTTCTTCACCATTAAATAGTCGTTATTTATGTGCAATGTTTTTATTTGTATATTGTTCTGCCACCACAATGCACAGGCCTAGCAACTTTTCATTAAGCTTATTATCTCGAGTGTACCTCTCTCTGGTTGAGAATCATCTGGATTTTTTACGCGCAACGTGGGATAAAATCCAGATTTTACTTTTGAAATCTAGTGTCGCATAGTGAATGGTTAGTTTCGAGCAAAATAACAATGAATTATAGTTTGTTAGTAAAGAAACCTTTTCTTTTAGTATCTATCACATTAACACCAAATAAGCGGTTTACAAAAATTGGCAGAATGTTTTAAGCATTTTAACTAAAAAAAAAGAAAAGACACGAATAAGCCGGTACTATAGTTAAAATACAAAATAAGAAAGTTTTTCGTGAAGTGCTGCCTCTGGTGGTAAGATTCGGCTTTATCAAGAAATTCCTATCAAGTCAAGGGAGTCCATTGGCTACGTTGTACAAGTGATTATACACGATAAAACAATCGATCGCAGAGCAACCAACGTAAAGAAAACATGACCACTTGACATAAACCAACGCCGACCAGATAGCAGGCCCGGAATATTGACGCATCTGTATCCCGTCCGCACTCATGCAGTACCCTGATACGCTACCTTCTCCCACTCCATGTAGAAGGCCTAGATATCTAGTCGGCGTTACATAAACCTACTTTAATACGAGAAAAAATACCGTATTTTTATTGATTACTTATTGTTAATGAAATGATTGGAGTTGGTTTTACGAAGTTATCTAACCATCAATCTTGTAAATTTTAAGTAAAATGATATTAAAATTTTAAAACCAGCCGGAAATGGATGCATTTTGTTGTCAAGTTTATGCTATTTTCAAAATGTAAAGTGCGCATATGTGGTAGCAGAAGTGTGCTGGAATGTATTGCCTTCTTCCATTTTGTTGCATATTTGCTCCCAATAGTATGCACTAGAGTTGCCACCTTTTATATGTATTCGGCGAAGAGAAACTTGTAGGAGGGGATATCAGGCTAAAATTAAAAAAATGGTGGCATAATCAAATTCATTCCTCTTTCAGTAGTGGGACCTTTTTTTTACGTTACAACATTAATTTTTAAATGAACCCCTTGCGAGGATCTCTCTTGTACGACGAGGATAAGAGGACACAATCTCAAAACGAGGACAATCCTCACGAAATGAAGACGGATGGCAACCCTAGTATGCACCCATATAGGAAGATCTACTACTGCTAGATAATCTACTACTGGAAACTGTATTCCTTAGGTGTGCTCGTTTATTCTGTGGAAAATACTGAGCACAAAGTTGGTTTACGAAAGTTTAAGAAAAGTGAAACTTCTAGTGGGTTCATCAATGTCAAGAATGTAACTTAATGTAACTGTGATTGGCTGTTTTGTGTGTGTGTTACTATCATTATAATTATTTTTCTTTCATTTATATTCTCGCATACTAAAAGAAAATCTATTTCATCAGTTGCCAGCAGTTGGCGTTTTATAAAGGTTGTGATTGTAATATGAACCATCCAGAGCTAAGCTCAAGAATTGTTTACTGGGCTAAAACCTTTAATGCGATTAGTTCAGTTCTAGTTGTCCGATGACATAAATGGATGATTTAGTGCAATGCAAATAAACCCACCTATTATATTCGTAAATACGTAGGGGAAGGTGAGGCAAGATGGGAACATTAAGCTTTAGAACACTGCGTCAGGATTGCAAATTGATATACAAGGTTCTAAGTACGCTTGTTGTAATCTTTAAACATTTATCTACTGATGGATGAATTTACAATTTTTCGATGGGTACTCTTGATGTTGTGAGAAAATTTTGAAAAGAAATGTGTAAATACATCCAGTTAAGAATGGGTCGTACCATAAATCTAGGTAATAGGTAAAAAAAATTGATTCTTAAAATATTCTTAAAAACATGCAGAAACAAAGCTTAAACTCTTTAGAGCGGAACTAATTAAAATTAAAAAAAACAATAACGATGAGAATATTAAACTTAATCTTCACAATTGAGACAATAGAAGACGAACTCATCCACGTTATTCGCACAGCCTCCATGTACCCAACCTCGCCATCCATGGCATTGTATCAATACTTCCCCTTACAATACTAACATTGAGCGTCATCTTCCTCAACAGAAGAACTTGATTATTTCCTTGACGTTTTCTAAAAATCTATTTCTTTGCTTTCCTTACAAAATTCGGCTTCTTGATCTCTTCTGTTTTCTTCCTTGTCATTTTTTTCCCTTTAACTCTCCCTCAGCACTTCTAGTTTGCCTTAGGGATTCTCCAGACTTCTATTTTCTTGTAGCAGATTTTATACGTAGTGCTTGTAAGGATTGTTGTCTTTCCCTTGTTACGCTTTGATTGAACCTGTACTTTATTCCTAACATGAGAAATAGGCATTATATCTTCGAGAAAGCATAATGGCATATCCAGGCATAACGGACCAGACTGAAGAGTGAGATAATGATGTCCCCATGTTACCCCATACCAATAGCCTCATCTTGCCCCTTTGGGACATTTTCTGGTTATGTTATAATAACATATTAAATATTTGAAATAAACAAATAACACACTATGGAAAATACATGCAAAACATGTCAATTAATAAGCACAAAAAAGTGTTGTTGTAAATAATTTACTTATGCTTCCGATACTGGCCGTTGAACTCACCATCAAAATAATAACGAAATTTTGGAAATTGCAAAGTTCACGCACAAACAGCAATAACTTTGTTATTACGACTAGTAAAGTTTCCTACATTACAACAAACATAAAACAGCACCTGTCAATATTAGGACTGCTATTATTTGACAGATGCTTACTACCGTTTTGTAGATAAGACGATGTCCCCATCATGCCTCGTGGCCCCATCTTGCCCCACCTTCCCCTACATACATCAAGTGCTGTAGTGCTTTTATTTGTGCGACTTCAAGCTGTTAAAACAAAACTAATATTCACTGTTCCTCGCACATAGGTATGAGCCAAATATTAATTTAGAATCATACAGTAATTGCTGATGAATCCTCTAATCGGAGTATGTAATCCAAATAATAAACACGTTCATTAATTTGTTCTTTTCCAATCTGCATTTTTTTAAAAATTTCAATACATAACATGTTTCGGCGATTAATTATCATCTTCAGGCTTCATAAGTTGAAATTTCCCGAAACTATTCTCAAAATTCTTTTCAAACCAAGGAGAACTTAGTCTTTTAATCTCATAATAAAATTCAAAACTAACAAAATTCACCCGAAAATAAACGTTACATTTGATGAAAGAAATGTGTGAGTAATCACACCCTAAAAACTTTCTAAAAACGACCACAATGCCGGATTAAAACAATGTTTATATTATATCTTGTTTGATTAAATTAAGAATGCTAAAACAACAACTGATAAAAATGAGAAGAAGTATCGCTTGAAATAAATGCACCCGAGAGCAATCAACAGCATTTTTACTAACCCTGTAAACACACCGACTAAAAGAAGCATTTAATCAAACGTTTTCCTGTTGAATATGCAACCAATATCACCGGCAGTCTCGCCAACTGCTCCCTTATATTTACATTATCGATTTTGCTAATTACCTATAAACCTATAGAATGTTTTACAACAACAGTGCTTAATTTAAAAATCACTTTTAAAATAGCAGTGCCTTTTCTTCTTTGTATAGTTAATAAAGCCTCAAGAATGTCACATTTAAAGTATTTTGTACTTACCTAAAAAGATTTATAAAAAAAAGTGTCAACCTCTGAAGGGATTATATAAAGGATATATTCCTTGGTAAAAAACAGTGGACGGATGGCTTTAGATTTTAAACGTATACCCTCTTTATACGCAGCTTAGTGTTGAATAATCAATCATTCAGCTGTTAAGTTGTTTTTTTTTTCAAGCTAAGCCAATCTCCTTTTTATACGGGAGATGTTGTGGTTTACACTTTTTATAGGGCGTTGATAAATAATGAGATTATAACAGTGAGTAGCCACCAAGTTGGGTGTTTGAGGAGTTAAGCTGGCGCGCGAGGTTAAAAAGGGATGTTTTTCTTCTAAACACTGCCGTTTTTTTTTCCTTTGGTAAATAACGTTAACAGAAAATTCTTCTGCACAGAATATAGCACGTCTTACCGAATTATTACTATGATTTAATCCTCCATACCTCGTCTCAAAATTAAGAGAAGTGATTTAAATCATTCGCATTAATACGAAATATTTTGATTAGCACCTACATAAACGTGCCTACACTTAAAAACGAAAAAAAAATTAAAAGTTCTAAAAAAATTCCGATTGCAGTTTTGTCCTGTATGTCTTTTTACGTTATATGTGTTATGACAAATATGATTTATACAGGGTGACATAGAAGAAACTGCAAAGCATAACACCACGAGATAGAGGAACGAAAAATAACAAAAAAGTTCCTATGCACTAATGTCCGATTGCTTTTCTTTTTACAAAGTTACAAACTGTGTTTTTTTTATATTGTTCCTTGTATTTTAGTATTACTAAGGCAATGAAAAAATATTTTAAGGTAGACTGTGATTTCATAAAACAAAACATTTGGTAAATGACAAACCAATATTAGCATAGTGTCTTGAAAGTTTTATTTCAAAATGGTGCGCTATACCACAGATTATCCAGATAGTTCACGTGCAGTCGGCACCTTTGATGTTCGTGGCACAAACGGTACTTCGCGCAGACTATCACGCGCATTTCGACAGGCCCGCATTAATAAAAATGTCAGGAACGGATCTAATATAATTGAACAAAATTAAAGTCTAATGTGTCTTTCATTTTGTTTATGTTATGAATTTAATGTTGGTAATATATCATTACAGAACTATAGGGAAGTAATTTTTAAGAAAATATAAACAAACATAATCTAGAAAAGATTGTAAGATTGCCTTCGATATTAATTTATCCAAGATTAATAAAAACTAAGTGTAAGAAAATTATAAACGTTTATTCGTATGTGTAAAGTGGTGTAACAATAAGGCGAATGCTATTACATATAAAAAATATATCAAATAAGAAATTGTAATGTAGCAAAATCAAAACAAAAAAAGTATCGTCATTATTTTATCGTATTTTATTATTATTTTTATTTATTATTATTTAGCATTTAACTTATAAAAATAAGCAATTGAAGTTTTGAAACATTTACTAGTTAATGGGTTAACAAATAAAAAATAAAATGAAATAAATATGAATATATTTCCAATTTTCAACGTTTTCAAGGTTGCTGTGGTAAAGGTTGGCCTATTTCTTGTTCGCTTATGGTGATCTCCCGAGGTGCATTCATAGTGATCTCAGAATGTTCTTCTACAAAGAAAAAGATATATGTACAATTTTTAATTAGTTAATTGTTAAGTCGATTCACTTAAGAAATTCTCTTTTCAGATATATTCATAATTGAACCCGCATTATATTGTTGCTGCACATATAACTTATGTATATAAATAAAAGGTTTACAGTTTTCATACAAAGTAGTTAATCAAAATAATGCCATTGTTATATTTAATATTCCAAGGTGCAAACATCTTTACATGTAAACCATATTATGTGTATTTTTAAAAATGGTTCACTGCTTAAATTTTCTACGTTATGCATGAAGGACATATGTACTTACTTTCAAAAATTTTTGTAGGAACTGCATTTTTCTTTAACGGACTCTTTGCTAGACTTGCGAACATACTATCTTCAAAATGTTCCGCAGAAACCCTAAAAGATCGGTACAGATGTTCTGGTGAAATTGTTTTTAAATCCCCACGACCAATATTCTTCGCCCACAATGCACATCTTAAAAAATATACATAAAATATATATATACTTATTTGTAATATAATCTATATATGAAAACTTAATAGCTTACCTTTCTGGTTCTATTGGAAACCTGAAGAAACATTGCCGGAATATTAAAGCTATATTTATTGCGACAATCAGGAACACAACAATACCACATTATCACACATTGTATAAAAATCACTAAACAGCTAAAGTTGAAGTGGTTCAATCAACACAATAATGAAAATATTGAAAATTAACACAATAATCTCTGCTACAACGCGTTATCAACTATATATGACAACTGCTTGCTACTTTATAACCACAGTTTATAACCTATAAACGAAAATTCATGAGCAAGATATAAACAAAGCTGGAGGGAGTGCGCATGGGCAAGCATGGGTGCGCACTGCAAACCAGAAACAGTGACTACCACGCACACGTTAAAAAAAAACAAAATCCGACCAAGAAATATATACAAGTGAACTATCTGGATAATCTGTGGCTATACTTTCGTGGAATACAGGGACATGATCATGTGTTACGGCGAAGCTCGTTCAAATTCTTCCGAAGCTCAACGGATCTATCGAGAGAGATATCCATTAAGGTAAGTTTCTAATGTTAGGACATTTACTGACGTACATAGGTGTTTGGGAGAAGATGATTGCTTTAAAAAACCAAAATTGGATTCTGGGGTTAACAGAACTCGTCGTATTGTTGCAAATGAAGAAGCTACTTTGCAAATAGTAGAAGACAATCCTAGAATAAGTGCAGCGGTACCGAATGTCAATCGTGAATCTGTTAGGGAAGTCCTCAAAGAACAACTTCTTCATCCATTTCATTTCCAAAAAATCCATCACCTATTGAAACAGGATTTCCTACCGCGTTAACAATATTGCGAATGGTTGCAAAATAAAGGGCAAAACTGTCTGTCATTAATTTTGCTTACCGATGAAGTAGGTTTTAGCCGCGATGGCATTTTGAATATTCACAATATGCATTACTGGAGCGATGAAAACCCTCATCAGAACGTAATACGGAATCACCAGTATGGGTTTGCCATTAATGTGTGGGCAGGTATAATCGGCAATTAGTTAATTGGTCCATTTCGAATGCCCAAACAATTGACAGGCGAACTCTATCGATTTTTTTTGGAAAATGAATTGAATACTTTATTATATACAAGATGTTCCATTGAATATTATAAGAAGAATGTACTACATGCATGACGGCGCGCCAGCTCACTATTCTAGCAGAATAAGGGAATTTCTGCAAAGAAAATTTGGAAATAGGTGGATTGGTCGTGAGGAACCTATATCATGGCCAGCTCGTAGTCTCGACCTTAATCCCCTCGATTTTTCATTTTCACTCAAAATTTACTTAAAAGTGTAAAATTGACATTTTTTTTGGGGTATCTAGTGCACTTCAAAAGTAATTTTACTAGTGAACTATTAATTTTGCTGTATAAATATGAGGATTTTTTATATTTATTTGTTTTTACTTGAATTTTCGAGTAAAACTATAGATATCCTGGAAAATACGAAATTCATACGCCGCAATGTGATTGGTTATTGGATTATTTATCTGTGCGCGTAGGTAATTCTATTCGTTTGTCGAACTTATTATTGGCTCAATGATATCATGTACGTCACAAACAATCGTAGATTTCGCGTAAGCGTGTTCATTCTTGATCTTTGGTTGAGCGATTCAGTGTGACCTATTAGGTGCTATAAAAGAATTAGGTAAGTTGCTTGCTCTCTTTATAAAAATACATATGAAAATTACTTCAGTGTTCGGTAAATATAGAGTTCATATAAATATTACATGCGAATTTTACAGTACAATCTTTGAAAAACATATCAGCATGTGAAATTTACTAGATGAAGCAAATTTACCTGTAAAATTGTAGGCAACCTTGTTACCAACGATTTTTACATGTAATTTTACTGCAACTTTTATTACAGTGTGCTGTCAAATTTCGTAATAATGCTAACATATTTTAAAGATGCCGTCAGTCATTAACACGAAGATTGGAAATGTGTATTCAGGAACAACGTCACCAATTTGAACACCTTATGCATAACTAATATGTATCTTATATTTTTGAATGTTGTTTTGTTTAATAAAAGCCTTTTCACTTCAAACAGCTTGTAACTTGAAAACAAAAAGCAATCGGACATTAGTGTAGAAACTTTTTTTGTTATTTCTTGGTCCTGTATCACATGTTGCTATGCATTGTAGTTTTTTTGTCACCCTGTATTGTTGTTAAACGACTTATGTCAATTGTTGTTTATATTTTTGTCTAGGGCTAAAACCTTGTTAATTACGCATGACTTTGGTCAGACATTTGGTCATTTCATAATTACAAGAGTATAGTTAGGCGATGTCGAATCAGGAAGAACTAAATCTGCCGAAACATCTGTAATTAAAGAAAAGTGCAGTCATTTAGCAGTGTTTTAAACGACATACTATGTGCACCCGTTAATATTTAAGAAATGTATCATCAGATGGCGTTGTTTTGAATTATGTATTAAAATCTGTTAGAATCTTATGTTGTATTCAAAAAGTTGATCGATTAAAGTAACGAAGAAAATCGCTTTAGCAATACGTCTTTTTCCGTTTTTTCAGATAATAAGGAAAACAGCCTATTATGTATGCGTTAATCATTTTCGTATCGAATAACAAATAGTTATACCTATAATAATATCAAAATCTTAGTTCCCCTTAAATAAAAACAAAAGAGAATTTTTGTAAAACAAATTTCCAACAGGCATAAATTATTGCGTGTAGTACATAACGAAAGTGTTGTTGTGGTACATATACCGATGTGTATACGATATATAGAAGGGATTTTGCTGCAAGCTCTAGTATGAATAACTGGGCACGGAGGTGGCCCGCCATCGAGATTCGTCTCGTCACCTAGTTAGCCTTGACTCGGAGTTCAAGCCAGTTGTGCAGGTTGCATATTAACAGGAGTTTGTTTATAAACGGCGGTTTGCGCGTACCTAGTTTTACCAGTGTGGCTGCCTTTAGAGGTATTTAGCAAATAAGATTGTCCTGTGCCTCTAGTTAAGCGTCATTATAAAGTGTAACTGCATGCAAGACATAGCAAATTTTTAGAAATTTGTGGATTGTTTTTTAAAGCCGGTTTACTCGGTTTAAGTAAAAAATGATAAATCCGTTATAACATTATTTATAAGAAAAAAATATATTTATCCTTCTAATACAGGACCAGAAAGATAATGAAGAAAACAAAAGAAAAATTAAAAGCACTAATCTCAAAGAGGGTTAAGAATAATGTGGTATTAAGTTAAATTATTAGGCGATAATAGCTTTCCTATTATTCATGCATGTATCATATCAGAGTTTCAAGAAAATTTTCCAGTTGTTTCCTAGTAATGTATAGCATAAAATTTAATCTTATCTTTTGTTTTTAATGAGTAAGTTTAATATGCCGTACTTGTAACCACAAAAAAATCGAATGAGGTAGAAAAAATAAGGAAACATAAATAAGAATTAAATAACTAATAATAAAAAACCTACCAAAACATTTAATTCTAAAGAAATCCTTCTGATAGTTTCTCTAAAAATTGTAACATTAAAAGAATATAGTATAATTAATTAATCAATATTATTTCCACGAGAAAATTCCCGCTTATTTACCGTGCTATTTGTTTCAAATATGCAAGGTTACAGTATAGAGTGAAACAGGAAAAGCGCCATCTCTACGACAATTTCTAATAAAAATGGGGTCAAATTAGGAGGCGACTGGGATATTTTTGAAAAAAAGTTATACTCATTTGGGCCAGTTTTCACATACTCGGGGAATATTACATGTACACAGTAACACTCTTTCAAGGTCTGGTAAATCTACCTGAAATTTTTACACTTCATTTGAGAATATTATTTTAGAGGTGTAATTTAGATATTTAACAAAATTCCTACGATAGGCTGCTAAAACTGCTATGATAATACTGAGATCAGAGAACACTTCTTTGGAACAATGAAGACTAGATTTGGGAAAGTGTAATTTCAATGTCATATTTGCATTAAATTAACTACAATTTTGGTTAACCTCATCCTTGTTTTTTAATTACGTCCACTTTGTTTAAGTTCCCTTAGTATAACATTAACATCGCGTCTGCACATATAGTACATAGATGAGATTCCTTGTGTACCTAATGCTATAAGATAACGCACAAACCTAGTATAAAAAAAAGATAATTTTTAAATGTGACACACTGTCTAATATATTAAAATCCTATTTTTGATCATTCCAGTGTTGAAATGGTACACTTTATCGTGCCCTGCGTCGTACACCACACTGTAATAGGTCGTTAATTTACTTATGAATATTATATTTTTTGATGGGAGCCGTGAGATTGGTAAATAATATCTATTAATAATTAATTCGCTTGCGTACCTACGCTCTCCACGTGCTTCCCTCGACTGTCCGCTAATCAGGGACGCTACCCTGTCCTCGTGATCGCGGCAAACCTTAAATTAAGAAGAAGAAATTAAAGAGTAAACTAGAAAACATGTTCGCTCTTTAATGCCATCAGATGGAATACGGGGGGGGTAGACTTCTCAACAGATCGTTGGCGAAACATGCCACCCATTAAAAAAAATTACGAATAGTGACTTATTTATGCCGATTCCCCCTGTAATTGGCGAAAGCTGTTGGGGATGCTAAAGCATGAATTATTATTATTATTATTATTTTATTATATTTTAGTGTGACCGAGGATGTGATGGGAGACTGCTGTCGTCTCTACTCTGCTCTCACATTATAATATGTCAAAGCACTTAATTCAAGTAAAATTGTGCGTTTGAAACTCTTATGATTGATTAATGCCATGTAGGTCGACTTTGTGAGAAATAAACGTGTGAAAAAAACGTTGAAATTTTATTTTATAATGAAACGAAATCATTAGAAGTGGAAAATAACACTAATACAAAAGGTTCAATCTCAGGTAGGTAACATCAGTTCATTTATTAAATAACAATTACATTTTTATATAGTAATTACAAATTTTGCAAAATATTTAATCATAGGGACATAATATGCGTTTAGAGCAAAATTTCAAAAGTCCTGCGTATATTTCTGATATTTGCATTATATGCTTGTGTAACAGACGTAACAGGATATGTGACATTTAACAGTGAAAAAATGATATTCAGGTCATAAGAATATATACTCAAATATAAAATTTATTGCCACCTTATATGTGTAAGAACTTTACAATGAATTTTTACAGACCATCACAAGATGGATAGTTTTGTGTAAAATAATATTAAAAGTTTATCAAAAACGAAAATAAGTATACCTTACAAACCTACAGCATTAATTCGATTAACAAATGTTATATACACAGCAAGGAGGTCTGCGTTCCGAGCGAACACACGCACATACGGGTGTCGATAGAAAGTTACCCGATTGCCCGTATAAATCCTCTAGTTGTTTTAGGCGAGTAAGAAAAACACCCATGTATAAAAACTACATGCGCCCGTAAATCACGTGGAATATTTCAATGCACAACCTGTGGCACAACGATGACGCATATATACATAACTTGTTTGTTCGGCACGAGCCACAACGCAGCTGCGTTTTCGCAATATTCTACGCATTGGCGGCGTCTTACATGTAGCTGATTATTTATATTTGTGCAGCACTGAAATATCTCCGTTCAGGCATTCATTGAAAAGTAAGAATTGCTAAAATAATTTATATTTTGAATACGTTTTAAGCATTGTAACAGGATAAAATATATAATTGTATTACTTATTTAAATAGGTAATACTGACATTTTCTTTATTTCTTGTATTTTATTAAAAAAAAAGATAAAACAAGCAGGAATAAAGAGCCACTAACTATTAAAATAATAAAACAAAAACTTGGTAAGTCTTTTTATCATTGATTAGAAATAATTTACATATTATTAATATCAAAACATTGTAATTTTCCACAACAATACATTTGAAAATGATGGTAAGTTTGTTATATCTAGCGGCACGTTAAATTTAAACGATTATCAATAAAAAATGTATTAAATCTTAATAAATCCAATCAAGGCCGCTACCTCAAGACTTCTATTCAAAATATTGATGCAACTAGGCCAAAAACAGGGGAAGCTCTTTTCACTAAATTATGTTAATTATTGTTACTTTTCATTGTAATTTAATAAGTTTTTAAAATTTGTAACCACATAATACTTTCTAGATTTTTCCTTGTAAATATGAAGTTCTCTTACATGTGAATATACAGAACCTTACATAATATTCTCTACTGACTTCGCAAAACTATGTAGGTACATATGTATGTAGATACATATGCAAGTTCCTAGGCATAGACTGCGTGCAGGCAACGCCACTGAGTTTTCCGCTTCCCCGCTTCTCTGAACGCGTTTGTCCGTGCTTTAGTTATATAGTTCCACTGGTGCTTAAAGTAAATAATTGTTTGAATTAGCAAATAGAATTACTCCCCAAAATATGCATTTCCCTTTTCTCTTCAATGAGGGGATCTATGTTTTAGAAAAAAATTAAAATGTGCTGATTTAAACTAAAATTGAAATTGAACGAATGCAAAAAGTGAAAACAATAAGGTAAAGTCAGGTAAGTGTGTAGTAAAAATTGCATAGTTCGAAGAAAATGTAACACTGTTCACATAATAAGACATTTTGATAAATTTTATACATAGAAGTACGTAATGTATGGCTCAGTTGAAAGGCTTCAATAGATACACCTTTTATAATTATCAACGGTTTACTAGAAAAAAACGAAATTTTAAACACTGTCAGTACTACACACTTACCCAGCAAAATGGGGCAAGTGTGTAATCGTTCCGCATTTTATATATTAATAGCATTATCATTTAGTTCGGCCAAGAGTGTAATACCAAACTGATGCTTGTTTAATATATATATATATAATGGCTAAGCACCCCAATGGGGTATCGCCGCTCGTAGAGCTCTCTAGATCTTCAAAATACGGGTAGATCAATCCCCATCCTCTCCTATATCCTCTCACACACATCCCTCCACCTGTCCCTGTCCTGTGTCCTCTCCTGCCATCGATGGATACCGGCTTTGTTAAGGTCTTCTTTAACTTCTTGCAGCCATGTAGATCTAGGCCTGCCTCTTCCTCTTCTTCCTCCTGGTTGCCATTCCAAGATACTGCGGATTACTGCACCATTCCCGGCCCTCCACACGTGTCCCAACCATTTTATTCTCTGTCTCTTAATTTTTTGAACCACGTCACCTTCCATTAGCTCGTTTGTTAATTCATAATTGGTTCTTCTTCTATATTCACCGTTGTCCATTTTTATTGGGCCTAATATGGTTCTTAGTATTTTCTTTCTTGTATCCTAAGCTCCTCTTCTTGTTTCTTGTCATCGTTATTATCTCGGCAGCGTATAGTACTATTAGTTGTATTATAGTCTTATAAATTCTCATTTTTGTTCTCTTTCCCAATATTTTACTTTTTAAGAGTTTTCTATTTGCTTGATAGGCCTTGTTCATGTTGATTATTCTTCTCTTATTTCTGCGTCCTGCTCCGTATTTGTTATTGTCACTCCTAAATACTTAAATCTGTTCACCTTTTCAAATGTGTAGTTTCCTATTTTAACTGAATTATTTTTATTTTCTCGTTTCGTGTCTAGTCTCATTAATTTTGTTTTCTCTTGGTTTATCTTCATCCCATTTTCTTCCTTCTCTCACCATTTCATCCAGTATCGTTTGGTCAACTGTCGATTTTTTGATACAATTATGATATCATCTGCATACGCTATTATTTGTGCTCCCTTTGTTCTTACGGTACCTTTATCTTTTCTTAATACATATTCCAATGCTAAGTTAAATAATGTTGTCGATAATGAATCTCCTTGTCTTACCCCTTTATTTATTTCAAAATCCTCTGTCTGTCCCTTCTGCGTGTTTACACTTACTCTTGTATGTGTCATTGTCATTTGTATTAATCTCCTTAATTTATGTTTGATTCCCATTTTCTCTAAGGCTTCCATAAGTTTCTTTTGAGGAGTCAAAAGCTTGTTGAAAGTCGACAAATAACATTTCTATTCTATTTTTGTATTCGTGTGTTTTTTTCTACTATTTGTTTGAGCGTATGTATTGCGTCTGTTGTTGATCGTCCTTTTGTAAAACCACATTGATATTGTCCTATTAGTTCCTTTGTTTTGATTACTAGTCGTCTCTGTATTAGTGTTGACAATATTTTATAAGCTGTACTTAGTAATGTCAGTCCTCTATAATTATTGGTAATCTGTTGGTCACCCTTCTTATGTATTGTAATAATTTGTCCAATGTTCCAATCCCGCGGCATCTTCTCTTCAAGCCATATTTTTGAATTAATTGATATATTCTTTCTTGCAATGCTTCTCCTCCGTACTTGATAAATTCTATATTAATGTTGTCTTTTCCAGGGCTTTACCATTTCGGATTTTGTTGATAATTTCATTTATTTCTTCTCTTGTTGGTGTCTCGTCCTCATTACATTCCATTGCGCGATTTATTTTATCATCTTTTTCAATTTCTAGATTATCGTCGTGGTCGTATAATAATTCTCTAAGTGTTGTTTCCATACCTCTTTAAACTGTTCATCATTTTCTACTATTTTTCCGTGTCTGTCCTTAATGCCTATTGGTTTCCCTTTATACGTCTTGTTTTGTTCGCTGATCTTTTTGTAGAATGATTTTGTATTTCTATTCCAGGTTTCTTCTTCTATCTTCTTTATTTCTTGTCCAACCATTCTCTCTTAACTTTTTTATGTTCTTTTTAGCTTTCTTTTTTTTCGTATGTTTCCTTATCTTCTCTTTTACTACTATTTATCCATTTTAGTCTAGCTTCGTTTTTCTTTTTTATTATTTCTCGGCACTCATCATTGAACCAGCATTTATTTTTCTTTTTTACTGGTCCTATTATTTCCCTTGCTACTATGTTTATGCTGTTTTTTATTTCTTCCCATTCTTTTTGTATGTCCGGCGCGTCTTTGTTTGGTCCGTTCAATAGTCGGGTCATACGTTTCCAATTCTCTTTTTTTTGGGATCCTCTAATTTGTTTATATCCCACTTGGTACTTACATGTTTTAAGCTCTTTCTTACTTTTTGTCTTATCGTTGCAACTACTAGAAAGTGATCTGAGTCAGCGCAGGCTCCTCTGTATGTTCTGACATCTTTTATATTGGTCCTTTTCCTTTTTGATATTAATACATGATCTATTTGTGTGTAAGTTTTTTGGTCCGGTGTCAACCAAGTAACTTTATGCCATACTGGGTGCTTGTACATAGTACTACTTACAACCATACTTGTTCTTATTGCTAGATTCGTTAACCTTTGACCATTGTTATTCGTTTTCTCATGTATTGTATATTTACCTGCTATTTGCCTTAAGTAATCCTCCTTTCCTATTTGCGCGTTACAGTCTCCCAGTATTATTATTGTGTCTTCTTTTGGTATCTTCTCATATTCCATTTCTAGTTTTTCATAAAAGTTATCTTTTTCTTCATCTGCGGCAATTTCTGTAGGTGCGTATATATTTAAGATTGAAAGGTTAAAAGGTTTCATTTGTAATCTTGTATATGCTATTCTTTCGTTTATAGGTTTGAAATCGATTACCTTATCTTTAAGTTTTTGCATCACAATAAAAGCCACTCCATGTTGACCCTGTTTTTGACTTCCCGAGTAAAGCACTGAATAGTTTGCTTCAGTTATTGTGCCATGTCCTTTCCAGCGAATTTCTTGGTATGGCTGCTATATCAATCCTATATTTTTCTAGTTCACATGTTATTTCTTTCGTTTTACCAGTTTCTAACATAGTTCTTACATTCCACGTACCAATTCTAATTTCTTCTTTCTTCCTATTTCGTTTCTGTATTTTTGTTCCTTGTTTTATTTTTGTCTGTTTATGTATACCAGCTTGAGATTTTACTGCACTTACTCTCTCACTTTTATTTTCTTCATTGTACCTCCTTTGTAAATTTGTTTCATTTGATAGTTGTTCTCCATTATTCATTTTTCTAATCCTTATCCTTTTCGTTTGCGGGGTCGTCATCGGTCCGTGTCTATCTATTTTCAGTTTTTTGGTTCATCAATGCATTTAACCAGATCCTGTTTTTCATTGTCCCATATTATGCGTTTTCCATCTATTTTACCTTAACTGTTGCTTGTTTAATAAGGTATGATATATTTACAAGATATTCAAGTTATTACACGTTATTAGGAGATGCGAACTTTTGTTTGTAAAACTAGTATGAAGTTTAGTACATTGGTATTATAACAAGAGGACGTCCGTATTTCAATTTTAAAAATAAATATAAACAAACTACACACTTGCCCCGGTTACACACTTACCTGACTTTACCTTAATTTTTTGTTGTGCGCTCGGTGTACCTTGCTTGTTTTCTAATGCTTCTTGCAAGTATATATGCATATATTTTTCGATCTAAAAATAAATTGCTTGCAATAACCTCCATAATTTATGGATACAACGAATCGACTTACGAAAACAGCCGTACGGTTTCCCAAAATTCTCGTCGTACAAATATCTCCCCGTTACATACCCTTCCATATTATAGCGAAATGCTTACATAGCAGATTTGATTAAATAGCGTTCCTCGGAGCATGGAAGCGCTTCCTTCTACATCCATTCCGCGCCGACCGGCCATCAGCCAGCGGAGCAGCACAAACAATCCGTCGTGATCTATTGTATGTCCGCTTAAGGGCGGCCGGCGCTGGAATGTTTAAACTTTCTATTTTCACGATTGCCGGCGACGGCCCGGAACGCAAACGGAATTCCATCGATCCGAAACTAGCTCCCGATGCCGATGCGCCGCTCTAGGATTTTGAGTCGACGCTCCTCCGCGTTTGACAGTTAATTAAACGCGCCGGACTTTTAATTAATTGGAAAAGTTCGCGAGACTCACTACTAATGTCGCGTCATTGTAGGGAATTTAAATTAGCGTGTGCCGCGGTGTTGGGGGGAATCCGCTTTTTCGCTATATATAGTAGAAGAGGAGTGAATGAAATATGGAGAGCGATAGGGGAATGGTTCACGTTATATATTCGATGTGATTTCATTCAAAATATCTCATTTATACGTGGACATAATAAAAATTGAATTTGCACGTCAAGTATTCGTATAAAAGAGTTTTTTATCCCCATTACACAAGAGGGATTTTTCTTCTACCTCTTTCAAAAGTTGCTTCAGATTTTACTTTGTCCGCGATACTTTCCATCTTTTGATCACTGAGAGAAATGAAATGGTTATTTCAACATTTTTCATAGTGTCACGAATTTGAGCATTGATTTAACCATGTTGCATTTAAGTGAATCATATGCACCTATTTGAAACAAACACATTTATATTGTTGCACACTTTAGAGTTAATTTAACAAGATTATAGTGTTCAGGCGTAACCAATATTTTATCTTGTTGGTTTAATCCCACAAATTGTCGATTTGACATTTGAAAAAGGTGTTCTTTAAATATTTACTATCGGTGTTAACTCAATGAAATGTAATATTTAATACTATTACATATAGGTGATCGCGCGCATGCGTATAATCAGTCAGTATCCAACCTCCGTAGCAATAAGACCTATGTTTGTAAGTTTCTGTAACATTAATATTGAATAGTAAAGATAATCAAAACCCATCGCGGAGTATATATAACATGGCGCAGTCAGAATAAAAAATAAACAAAATACAAAAAAAAAATCAGTGAAAGGAAGAAAAAGTGCAACAAATTAAAAAAAAAAGTGTCAGAAAGGAACAAAACGAAATGGAGAATATATCTCAACCCGAGAAGATGAAAATGGAGGGCGACCTAGCAAAAAATTGGAGTCAATTCAAAGAAGATTGGGAATTATATTCTACCGCGAGTGGTTGTAGTGGGAAAACAGCCGAAATACAAGCAGCGACGCTGTTACATTGTATAGGAAAGGAAGTTCGAGAAATTTTAAATAATATTGAAATTACGCTGGAAAACACATCGATCGACAGCCGGATGCAGGAGCAAGACAGAAGACACGTTTCACCCAAGGGCCGCACAAGGATGGAAGATCATTGGCAAGAGGTGTCTGGCAACTTCAAATAAGATCGTTTGTAACGGATTCGAACAATTCTAGAACAGGTCGGTGTACACGTTGTAATTTTACGTATGCGCGTAACAGGTTGTCTAGCTTATGGTAAAATATGTCATAAATGTAATCGTAAAAATCATTTTGCCTCTAATTGTTTAAGTAAATCGATTAATATGATAAAAACCAATTCCGTTGAAAATAATGATTATTTGGTGGGTAGTATTACGAAATCGGTAAATGCTGATAACGAATTTTGGTTAAATGTTGTTATTAATGATTTATTATGAAACGTTAAATTGTACTTTCCTTTCAAATGTATGAATAAAACCTTTATAATTTTTTAGTTATGTTATTAAGCTAATATAAGTTTAGTATATAATGCCGTAAATGGTTTTCTTCTATTACCTACTATAGTCTTCCTAATTGGGCAATGTATAGTTATGCGTTGCTATCAATGGACTAATTGCTGAATGTGCGGGCGGATTTTTAATTCCATCGATAGATCCATCGATTACAGTATATCTCTGTTTAATGCATTAATGATACAGATGGATCCATCGATGAAATTAAAAACTCGCCCGATCAGTAACGTGATTTTAAGCACAATCGAAAATGGTTCCACTAACAAGAAAAAATCTTTTTCGTATAACCACCTAAAGGTGTTGAATTACATGCAAATAATCATTCTATGAATACTACAGGTAGTTTAAATGAAACAATATAAGTTTTGAATCAACATTTTATAGTGCTAAACCAATATTATAAAATTATAGAGACAATTATTACTTCGTGTGTCTACAACAAGTAACTGTGTTGGGATAATGTTGTTGTGTTATTCAATTAACAGGTAGAAATTATTAATGGAAAATTAAGTACATGTTCAAAGAGTCACGCGTAGTCTGTTTCTTATAACATTTATTATTATTAAGTTAACTAACGCAATTTAACATTTTCTTACATATTGCATTAACACTAAAATATCATTGCTCATATTGAAAAATAAAAAAGTGTTCAATACAGCATTTTATTAGTTAATACAACACTTTTTTTCTCTCGGTGATGAAACTAGTGTATCTTCACAGCAACAAAATATATTTTGTCAAGAAAAACTTAGTTAATTCAACAAGTTTCGTTATTTCTATATAATAAACTAAGATTAAACCTAATGTTGCAACAACAAAAATATTTAGTCAAAAAGTTCAATCATCTCAACCAAATTATTTCGTAAAGAACTGTAACTAGAATGTCGTCTTGTTATTTTGACGAAATATTTTAGACGTCCAACGCACTCTATACCTAATTGCTGAGAACAACTTCATTCAATCGCTGTAACATTATTTTTAGTTAAATCGACAAAATATTTTTTCAGAGTGCCAATCATGAACACCTTCCTCATTTTCTTATAATATCTCCCTATAAAATATAGCAAATACGTAAAATACTTGTGTGTTTTACAGAAATTGTCGCATAGATGGCGCTTCTCCTATTCCATTCCAGTAGCAGAACATAATTAGTATAAATAGATACGATAAATACGATTAGGTATAACATGGTATATTTGACAGATAAACATTTAACAGGTACCGTGATTATTGAAACGGCGACTCCCTTAATTAAGCATAATATATAAAGTGTTGGTTATAACTAAAGCACGGACAAATGCGCTTGGAGAAGCGGGGAAACGAAAAACTTAGTGGCGTTGCCTACACGCAGTCTATGCCTAGGAACTTGCTATCTATCTACATATTTACATATGTTGTACCTACATAGTTTTGCCAAGTCAGTAGAGAATATTATCTAAGGTTCTATATTCACATGTAAGAGAACCTCATATTTAGAAAGGAAAATCTAGAAAGTATTATGTGGTTACAAATTTTAAAAACTTATTAAATACAATGAAAAGTAAATAATTAACAATAATTTGTGAAAATAGCTTCCCCTGTTTTTTGACCTAGTTGCATCAATATTTTGAATAGAATCTAGATCTTCTAGATTATTAAGATTAATGACATTTTTTTGATAATCGTTTAAATTTAACGTGCCGCTAGATATAACAAACTTACCATCATTTCAATGTATTGTTTGGAAAATTACAATGTTTTGATATTAATATGTAAATTATTTCTAATCAATGATAAAAAGACTTACCAAGTTTTTGTTTTATTATTTTAATAGGTAGTGACTCTTTATTTCTTGCTTGTTTTATCTGCTTTTTTTTAATAAAATACAAGAAATAAAGAAAATGTACTATTACCTATTTAAATAAGTAATACAATTATATATTTATCTTGTTACGTGCTTAAACACCGTATTTTAAAATATAAATATTTTAGCAATTCTTACTTTTCAATGAAAGTCTGAACGGGGATATTTGAGTGCTGCACAAATATAAATAAACAGCTACATCTAAGACGCCGCCAATGCGTAGAATATTGCGAAAACACAGCTGCATTGTGGTTCGTGGCAACAACCAAGTTATGTATATTATATGCGTCATCGCTGTGCATTGAAATATTCCGACGATTTTACGGGGCAGTAGTATTTTTTATACATGGTGTTTTTTCTTACTCGTCAAAACAACTAGTAGAGGATTTCTACGGGCAATCGTGGTCACTTTCTACCCGACACCCGTATGTGCGTGTGATCATACCATTTATATCGTTCAAAAATTTCGTTTAATCATGCTAACAATATATGAAATAGACTTATCTAAAATATGATGACCAGATAATTTGTTTTAGGGAAACAAATATTTGTTTAGATTCAGTGGAGACAGTGTGAATCATATATATGAAGAGGGCTAAAATAAAATGTTCTGAATCCCCAAATGACAATAAACAAGTATATTAAGCGACCGTTTCGGGCCGACACGCATCATCAGGGCTTTGGTAATTAGACTTAAATACTTGACAATTCTTTATATCTAATTACCAAAAGGCCTGATGATGCGCATCGGCGCGAAACCAGTCGCCTAATATAATTGTTTATTGTAGTTTGCATTAAAATGATCTGTATCCACATACAGATCATTTTATTTTAAAATTTTAAAATTGTTTGGCCATATTAATTGTTATTAATAATAGTATATAATAATAATTATTAATTAATATGGCAAATTAATATACCAAATATTTGAAGAGGGTTAAAATAAAATGATGAATAATGAACTTGTCATTCTCTACCTGATCAATTAAAATTTATAGACCCAATACAGTTTCGAATTCGGTTTTAAAGATTTTTGAATACTCTTTTGAACCGTTTGTTATTAAATTTAATTATTACTTTCAAAATTCTTGATCTTGATCAGCATGATTTCTGTCAGAACAAGTCAAGGCATCAACAGCTATGCTTGATGGCCTTTTTGATATGATAGTGGGCAGTCTTGAAGCCGGAGATTTCTGTCCTATGCTGCGACTTAAGCATTTCACTGTATTAACCAGTCAGTTTTGCTTTCTAAATTATATGACTTTGGGGTTAGGAATTTGCCTTTGGATTGGTTAAAATCTTATCTACTTCAACTGTAATCAGATTGTTTCATTGCCTTATCTAAATAGTAATGTACGAGTTCAGTTTTAATTCAGAAATGTTGATAGTGGAGTACCTGAAGGCGACATATTGGACCCTGTGCTGTTTTTGTTGTACATTGCAGATTTTGGTTACCGTTCTGATAGCGTACGACATTTTACATACGCTGATGACTTTTCATTAATCATTGGTAGTACTAAAGTACTAAGGACAATATTATGCCCTTTAGAGACGCAATAAGTTATATTTCTATTTCTGTTTTAAATTTCATAACTCGTCTAATATTTCCAACACGAATATTTTACAATTTTCTTGTTATCTTTTATATGTGTTTATTAAGTTATATCTTTACATGACATGTCTGTATATACATACTTATTTTTGAATCTATAGCAATTAGCCATATTATTATAACAGATATTTGCACATGCATATAGGTGAAATATTGGCTCGCACACAGACCTCCTGAAACTTTTGAAGTTTGAGCAATTTTCGTACGATCGTTAATACCAAATTATCTACCGAACACAGTGGCAAGGCGAGAGGGCAAATCCCACGGCTGAAGAGCTGTAAAACGAGATTGCCTCGGCATATATGTCGTGATAGCTGCCTGGAGATCAACAAAGTTAACTAAGTATGCGAATTGAGCATCAGCCAACTAAAATACACCCTGCTTTCCCAAGATTACATGTTCGTTGGATTTGCTTTGATAATTTTGGCAATCGGATACATTTCTGGCTATGTTTAATATATAATTTTAAATTCTTTATTATTCCTCTAGAATAAATGCGAATTATAATGTAAATAAATAAAAATAACTATTTTCTTTTATAGTTAATCATATAACGCGTTTAATACCAAATCCAATAGGAGTTTTATGATAGTGTAGAGCCGCCAATTTTCAACTGGCGTTCGCATGGCGTCCCCTAGATGCGCTGGCATAGCGGAAGAAGAACACCTACGACGAATAACAGAGGGCGCACCGGGTCGAAGATTCGAGAATATTCCTCCAGAATCTTCGAGGACGTTTAGAAGGCCTCGAACAATCTGGACGTTCGCGCAGCTATAATTAACGCGTCGGGTTGGCCAGGAGGCAGTCAATCGATACGAGTTCGATAGTGCGGTCGCGATTGAACTAGTACATGTAATATAAATATCGTTTACATAAATAAAAGAATTAGTGGTAAGTGATAGTTAATAAGCATTTTAATAGATTTTATTACCCGTAATAGTGTTAATGAATAAGTGAATTTAAATATATCGCCTGTGTGTTTTTTAAAACCCGTCACGCTTTTAAGAACCGGAAAAACGTTTCAATTTGTGTCAGTGTGTGGTATTTGGCGATATATAGTGGACTAATAGTGTTTAATTGAGAAACAATGCAGCGAAATACTGTAATTTAGTGGATTTGAAAGTGGTTAGATCTCAAAGGGAATTAGAAGAAAGGGATGAAGATACGAGTGGAAGGAAGGCGAGCTTCAGTCGAGATTACGAAGAGCAATAGAAGCAGCTGGTGAAGATCCTGAACATATTTGTTTGAAGTGTCTGGTGGTAATGGCGAACTCTAAAAGAACTTACGGGAAATTCTCGGCAATTTAGAAGAGAAATTCTAGAAATTCTCAGAAAAATTCTAGAAACTAGAAGAAAAAATTGAAAACATGACGAGAAGAATATAGAAAATTCTAGAAACTAGAAGAGAAAGTTCTAGAAAATTTGAAAACATGACGAGAAGAAATATAGAAAATTCTAGAAAACTAGAAGAGAAAGTTCTAGAAAATTCTCGCAACTTAGAAGAGAAAGTTCAGAAAAATTGAAAACATGACGAGAGAATATAAAATCTAGAAAACTAGAAGAGAAGTTACAGAAAATCTAGAAATATGGAGAAAAATTATAGAAAATTCTCTTGATGTGAAACCGAATTAATGAACGAATCGACGAAAATCTAGAATGATTGAAGAATTGGACGATCGCATGAAGGTGCTAGAAGAACAATTCATTCTGGAACATACGAACACGGAAGGAACTGGAAATTTCTACCAATACGGGAAGCACTCAGATGGAACCAAGAAATTCAGTTGCCCATCTGTACGGTTCAAAATAAATGTGACCTGCCTACATTCGACGGGGAGACTCCTTGGAAGACTATTTGACGTGTGATACCACAGCTACGGTATATGGCTGGACGGAAGCTACCAAAGCAGCCATGTTATCAGAGCTCTGCGCGCGATGCTTTGAAGTACTCCGGTTATTCCTTCGACGGAGCGACAAATTACCAAACGGCTACTTAATCCATTGGAGATGCGTTTCGGTAAACAAACATTGCAGCAAGTATACGCTCGCAGTTGAAAATCGCTGTCAGAGGTCGAACGAGACTCTACAGGAGTATGAAGCTGACGTCTTCGTCTATTAAGAGTGCGTACCAACGGACCGGAATGTGTGCGAGAGTCCGCTGTGGAAAATTCCTGATGGCCTGCCTCGTAAGGATACTCCAACAGGCAGTAAGCTCGCTGGCCGCAAACGTTGAACCAGCTTTAGCTCAAGCACTAGATTTTGAAGCCGTTGAAGCAATCGGTCAAAGGACCTGCTCGCGTCCGTGTTCTAGGAGTCACGAGGAGAAGAGCCATTAGAAGGAATTATGGCGAAATTAGATGAATAATTACGAAAAAGATGACGGAATGATGACGAAAAGGAATCCGTGCACAATCAGGCAACCAGGAAGACGATGCTGGAATGTGGAAGGATGGGCACTACGTAGTCGGTGTCCCGATCCACGAAAACCAAAGCCGACGGAAAACTAAAATGGCCGACGGGAAGGGCGCGATCGTTCGCTATGTAGCTGTATGCCCCAGTAACACCAGTATTGTTGCTTCAGTGGGTGTATCCTAGCGCCTCGTCGTGTATGGGATTAAATGAAACGAGAGATTACTGCTAGCTTATTAGGTGTGCAACAATGACAATTCTTCGGCCGGAAAGCAGTGGGAAGAAGAGCCGATATATCCAACCAGGTGGACGCTACGTACGGCAACTGGGCAAACAGTCAACGTGTTTGGGGAGACGATGGCCCACTTCCGTATTGGTGATACTGCATTTCCAGTATCGTGTAGTAGTTGCAGATATAGAACAAACCGTAATCCTCGGAATGGGCATTAATGACAGAATTTGGTTTCAAACTGGACTTGCAAGCAGGAGTGTTGAAGGTGGCAAAGAGAATGTATTCTTAACCATAGCAAAATTATGCGGCCTGCGTAGTTGCAGAAGAAGTAACTGTGGCGAGCCGCAGTTGACCATTTGTGAGCGGAGCGTGAGTGGAGGACATTCCCAAAGGCAAGTTTTAATGCTGAACCGGAGCGATTAGCGGTCAAGGTCGTGGATACTGTTTGCTAAGCAGTGATACAAGCTGGAGAAAAACTCCCCGTCGACTGCATGAACGTCAATATTATCCAGTAGAAGCTGAAGAAGGCGTACCTTTGGGAATGGTAGTGTTGTCGTCGATTGTTCAACAAGGAGGATGGCGTAACAACAACTCCAGATCCGTTCCTAGATGGTTGAATAACTTCATTGACTTGTCTTGCAAGGATTTGACAACACAACAACGCCATACCGTTGAAACAGCTGCTTGCACGCTACCAAGATTTTTTCAAGCAGAAGACCGGAACACGAGGGGCAGGACTAATGTTGTACGACATCGAATAGACACTGGAGATGCCCCAGCCGATCCGCCAAGCCCCCAGCAAGTTGCCATTGGCGAACGAGCCGAAGCAAACAAATTATACAGGATTATGGAGCGGGATGGAATAATTGAACCATCGAACAGTCCATGGGCTTCTCCAGTGTACTGGTGAAGAAGAGAGGTTCAACTAGGTCTTGCGTGGATTATCGACAACTAAATAACGTAACCCAAGAAGACAGTTATCCTTTGCCCAGAATCGATGACACTTTGGATACCCTAGGTGGTTGTAAGGTTTTCGACCCTTGACCTGAAAGATGGTTATTGGCAGGTCGAAGTTAGAGGCAAAGGATAAGGCAGAAGACGGCGTTTACGATCGGGACAGATTGTGGCATTTAACGTCATGCCATTTGGGTTATTAATGCTCCCGCGACGTTTGAAAGATTGATGGAAAAACGTACTGAGAGACTATCCTGGAACTTTTGGTATACCTCGACGATATAATTGTCTTAGGAAAATCTTGTTGAGGACCATTTGAAGAACTTGAGCAAGTATTTTCAGCGATTGAAAGGAGCGAATTTGAAGCTTAACCCCAAAAAGTGCAACCTGTTCCGGAAGCAAGTGCACTACCCGGCCACGTAGTATCAGAGGATGGAGTGTCGGTTGACCCAGGGAAGATAGAAGGTGGTGTCTTGGCCGGTTCGAAGGACAAGCATGAAATAAGAAGTTTTTTTGGCTATGCACTTATTACCGACGATTCGTTCCTGGATTTGCTAACATCGCAAAGCTCTCACGAGACTAACTGAAGAGGGCAGGACTCCTTGGGAGAAGATGTGCCTAGTGCCTTTGAAGAATTGAAACAGATGCTGACCACTCGCCCATCTTGTGCTATCCACGGCTTAAGGAAAAATTCATTTGGATACTGATGCCAGCAACGTGGCACGGAGCGTTGTGTCCCAGTTAAGATGGCCACGAAAAAGTACTCGCTACTTCAGCAAAGTGCTGTCTAAACCGGAACGCAACTATGTGTACCAGCGAGAGAGCTGTTGGCCGTTGTTAAGTCTATAGAGCGCTCTTCATAAATATCTCTATGCAGGGACATTCTTGTTTAAGACCGACATGCGCATTGATGTGTTCTACGCTTCAAAATCCGGGAGGCAGTTGCCAGATGATAGAGCGTTCTTTAGAGTATGACTTTGATCGGAACATCGGCCTGGACCAGTCATCGAAACGCTGACGCACTATCGAGGAGACCTGTTCCAAGGATTGTACGCACTGCTGTCGCTTGCCGAAGAAAAATGAAGCAACCTTGCTTGAGGGTATGTCATAGATGTAGATGGACTGAAGACCAAATGCGAGCTGACCAGGAGTGTGACGAAGTTTTGAAGGTGTGATGAGTGGAATATGTCTAGAAGCGCGGCCTAACTGGGAAACGGTACAGCACGCTATTCGCTGATTCTAAAGTCCGTTTTGTGCTCAGTGGCTCTTTGTATGGGAAATGGTCTTCTCAGACGGTTTAGAAGACGAAGCTGACCAATAGCAGACTTCAGATTGTGGTTTCCGAAAGCAAGAATTCCCGAAGTTTTAAAATTCTTCATGATGGAACATCGGGAGGCATCTTGGAGTCCGGAATATTGTTAGAGAAGGTCAGAGAGCGATTCTATTGGGTTTATTTGCAAGGAATGACGTGAAAGCTGGTGCCGGAGATGTACAACTTGCGCCGCTGCCAATGGACTTTCCAAAGGAAGGAGGGGCCCCTATGAGGCAATACAACGTTGGCAGTTCTTTTGAAAGGATTGCGATTGATGTTGCCGGACCATTTCCACGACGGAATTTGGAAATTAAGTACATCTTGGTTGCAGTAGACTACTTCAGCAAATGGTGAAGCTTAGCATTACGCAATCAGGAAGCTGTTACAGTGGCTGAGACTTGTTTAAAGAATTTTCAGTCGGTTTGGTGTGCCGCTTGAACTTCACTCCGACCAGGGACGGAATTTTGCATCAGTCTGTTTTCAGAGTGTGCAAGTATATTGGTTATCGTAAGCCCGAACAACTGCCTTTGCACTCGCAATTCAGATGGCATGGTGGAGCGGCATGAACCAGGACAGTTACAAGTATCTATCAAAAGTTGTCGCGACCACCAGCGAGATTGGGACCAGCGCTACATCTATTCTTGCTGGCGTATAGAGCTCGGTCCACGGAAACCACTGGCCAAGTTCCATCTAGTGTGCTTTTTTGGACGAGAACTGCGCTTTACCTTCGATCTTAAGTTTCGGCTTTAAACCAAATGAAGAAGTAGTTGGAGATGACTATTTTCGACTTCGGAGCGAGATGGTATGATATTCACGATCGGTGGGCCGGGAATATCCATGAAGCAGCGACCGCATGACAGGAACACTACGACATCAGAGCAGGATGAGGCGGATATCAGTCTGGAGACCTGTCTGGCTGTTCATCCTCAGCGACGTCGAGGCTTCTCACCTAAGCTGCAACGATCGTGGGACGGGCCTTACGAATGATTTTAAATTTATTACGTATCTATCGCATCAGAAGAAACCCAATGGTAAAGAAGAGTGGTGCATTTTAATCGCTTGGCTTCCTTATCTTGTGGGACAATCAAGAGACGAGCAGATGTTCGAGTTTGTAGACTCCCCGAAGAAGAACTCAGCTATGAGGAGTTTATGGACAAGTATGGGAATGGCCGCAAAGTGCGTCATGAGTGTAAAACGGAGATTCGGAGGATTTGTTTTTGGTCCTGAAGGTGTGCGCGTTAGCACATTGTGTTGCCCAAATTTAGAGAATGGCAAGGGGATGTTTACCGTTTCAAGAAGAAATTTGGTGGTGTCCAAGATCTCGAAGCCTGAACGCCTGAGGTGGGCAAGCTCTGCACTTGCGGGAAAGAAAACGGCCTTTATTCTACTTGTGACCAAAGATAGCGTCAGTTGCAAGGCCAACCTACCGACGATGTGGGACAGCCTGATAAGTTTAAGAGAACAGGCTTTGGAGCTGGAGATCAATAAATCAGGGTTCCAAACATAGCTGTGGGTTGGATGGCTTGGACTGGAGGTCGTAAGAACATGCTCGAAAAGTTTTCGATATACTGGAATAGAGTCCTAGTATGCAGCTACAACCCCGGTCATCAGAGGAGGCGACGACGTTAGCGTGCTATTTCTTCCGGACCTCGTCGTGTAAGAATGGAGAGAACTGTTCGTATCTTCATGGAGTGATTAGTCCCTGTTCCGGACGGAACAGATCTTAAGAGGGAGCAGTTGTAACGAGCGCCAACTTTTCAACTGGCGGTTCCGATAGGCGTCCCTAGATGGCGCTAGCATAGCGAAGAAAACTACGTACGACGAATAACAGAGGCAGCACCGGGTCGAGTCGAGAATATTCTCCAGAATCTTCGAGGACGTTCTAGAAGGCCTCGACGATCTGGACTTCGCGCCAGCTATAAATAACGCGTGGCGGTGGCCAGAGGCAGTCAATCGATACGAGTTCGTAGTCGGTCGCGATTGAATAGTACATGTAATATAAATATCGTTTACATAAATAAAGACATTATGGTTAAGTGATATAGTTAATAAGCATTTTATTAGATTTAATTACCTAGTGTTTAATAGATAAGTGAATTTAAAATATATCGCGTTGTGTTTTTCTAAAACCCGTCAACGTTTTACGAACCGGAAACGACGTTACATATAAGGTATAATAAACATAAATAGGAAGAGAAAGCTATAAAATATATAGGTAAGAGCATCAATATTGAAAATTCCATCCTCATTCCCTTTTGAACACGCTAATATAACGTTGGAAATATCGCTAACCCTTTTGATTACTTCCAAGGCGAGCGCTGTATAGATGGAGAAGGATACAAGCAGACTTTTTTATAAGTTGGCCATTTTGATTTTCCGCAGGCCGTGAGTGAAGGTGTATATACTTCTTTCCCTCTTAAAATTGCTTTCCCGTTTCCGATGTCATCAATATGAATGTTGTTTCCGTTTTTACGATTTCGATAACGTTATATATTTCGCATATTGGATCTGCACGGGAGATAAAACTGTTTATATATCAGAAATTGCTCCTGGGAGTTCCGACAGATATTCCGTATAAAATGATGGGACGGCAGGGAAAAGGTTAATGGTCGTCAGTTAAGTGTTTACGATGTTTTGAGGTGTATATATTCTTATTTATATTTGGATGTTTTTTTTCTAAAATGATGTCATGATAGTGCTCTTATTTAAGTACGAGGTCTGTTCAGAAAAATACTTTTAGAATTACGCGTCAAAGGGGATATTTAGAGTCTTTCGGTTGGCAGCATTGTATTGACCAAAACCTCATCTGTCACCACATTTCCTCGTTTCAGTTTTAGTGCTATTTGTATTTGAGTGCAACGTGTTTAACTGTTAACCGACTTTCGAAAAGCAAGATTTTTTGGAGCAACGATGCATACCATAAAATTTTGCGTTAAACTGGGAAAAAAAACTTTTACAGAAACGTTACAACTCTTGAAACAAGTTTGCAAAGATGATGCTCTGAGTCGTACGCAATGTTACGAATTGTTTGCGCGAATTAAAAGTAGTCGTTAGTCAATTGAAGACCATCTTCGACCAGGAACGCCTTTGATTTCAATTCATGAGTTCCACGTTCGGAAAATCAACTGGAAAATCGCCGTGTAGAAGACGTTGGCATCTCAGTAGGGATATGCCATGAGATTTTAATAAAAAAATTGAAGACGCATCGAGTTAATGCAAAACTTGTTCTTCGTTGATGACCGATGAACAGGAAGCACATCGTGTGGATGTTTGTCGGTAATTCCTTCAACAATCCAATGACGATTAAACATTCCTTCATAGAGTCATAACGGGAGACAAAGCCTGGATTTACTCCTATGACATTTGGGCGAAAGTTGAGTCATCAGAATGAATTGTCAAAGGATATCCACACGCTAAAAAAACAAGTCAATCTCGATCCAATATAAAAGTGATTCTCACTGTTTTTTTTTTTTTAGACTTTCATGAGATTTGAATTTGTGCCTCAAGGTGGAACAGTAAACCGTGTGTGCTATCGAGGTATTTTATAACGCTTACGCAAAAAGAGACCAGAGTTGTGGCGAAACAAGTCATGGTTCTTGCACCATGATGTTGCACCGGCCCAGTCGGCTTTGTTAATTCGTGAGTTTTGTGCAAAAAATCAGATGACTCTTCTCCCCAGCCTGCTTATTTGCCAGACGTGGCTCCCTGTGATTTTTTTCTTGTTTCCCAAATTAGAATCTGTGCCGAAAGGACTCCGTTTGCAGTCTTTAGATAACATCAAAGCAAATTCGTCAGAGACCTTAAAGGGCATTTCAAATGAAGCTAACCAGGACTGCTTCACGAAATGGAAACACCGCTGAAAAAAGCGTATAAATATTGGGGGCGAGTACATTGAAGGGAACAATAACAAATAACCTGTAAAATTGAAAATAAAGTTTTTTAAAAACAAAGTTCGGTATTTTTGTGAACAGACCTGGTATATTGTAACATAAATAAAATAAAATAAAATAAATTAAATCGAATCCAAGAAAACCACAATTATGTTCAGGTAAATTAGACCATATTGAAATAAATAAATTCTTAGTTTTAATACAAAAAAATACAGAAGGAAATCACAGTGCAAATCAGAAATTTCAACTCTTACAATGACATTAACTACTTAATCGACACTAGATTCTTGAACTCGTAATTGATAACAAATCTATGAAATTTGATTTGGATACCCTGTTCAATTATTCATGAATCTTTTATAATGATTAAAATAAAATAATATTCTTTAAATTAATTATTCAACACGAAAAAATGGTAAGGAATTCGAGATATTAGGATAAGTATTAACTATATGATTACGACTACTTTAAGAAGCAACAACCGTTCAAAGTATATAAAAGTCAATTATCCCCTATATTTATTATTTCTTTTTTAATTCACTAATCACTGAACGATATAGGTTATAGTGTCTTATATCGCAGCTCTGATATCTGAATAATATCGATAAATTAATAAGATATTTAGAGTACAAGCCTTGAATCTTGTTAGCTAGACTCTATCTTTAGGAATCGGCAGATATTCTGTTGTCTAGTTCCCTGATGAGCTATGGATAGCCTCACGGCAAGTACATGTACAGTGAAACCTCGTTAACCCTGATCAATTGAGACTAAAGCTGATCCGGGTTAACCAAAATCCGGATTAAATAGACACTAGGGTAAAAAAACAATACAATACAGTATTTAGAGAAAAATGACTTCATTTCATAGATAAACAAATACGCACACAAAACAAACCGAACAATTATATTTTTAAACTATTTTAAACAATAAGGACACAACTATTTGCTACAACGCGCATTTCAAAAAAAAAAAATCATCGGTCAAAATTGATTGGGTTATCCGGAGATCCGGGTTCACGGAGTCCTACTTAACGAGGTTCCACTGTACTTTCGTGGACGTTTAAAATACTCCAAATAATGTCTTCTTCTTTTCAATATGGCTCGGACTTTACGGATTTAAACAGTATCAATCTCTGGATGAGTGTTTCTTTTAGTAAATGTGATATTAATAAGGTTGGGAACCATTTTTTTATTCGAAAGAAAAGTTTCAAATTACTACGGATTTACAGATTTTTACTTGTGAGATTAGTATTTTTAAAGGGAAAAACAGTTTGAAAATGTATTTTTTCGAAATTTTAGTCCAACGTCACAACTGTTCCGACCAATAAAAAAAAAAATAGAGATTCTGTTTTGGGCCAATCAAAAATTAATTAACGGTTTGGCGTTCGCCTATTGCACAACCTGTGTCCCCGATGTCAGTTAATGTGTCAAATTTCAATTCTGACATTGAGTTTGATTGGAATTATGTCCAGAGATAACTCCAGTCCGTCTTACTTTTAGAAAGACATTATCCCTAAAATCTGGATTTGTTGGAAATGTTCTATATAGTCATACTATCATCAATAGTATCATCTTTGAAAAGAAATATGTAAATACACTATCTTGCCCCACCACGGGGGCAAGATCGGGTTCCAGGTGAGTTAAGAATGAGTTGTAGCATAAATCTGGGTATATGTAAAAAAAATGAATTTTAATTCTTAAAGAAAAAATGCAGGAAACAAACTAAAAATCTTTAAAGGCGGAACTCTACTTAAAATTAAAAAAATTATAATATAACGATGATAAAATATTTAAACTTAATTTTCACACTTGAGACAAAGAAGACGAACTCATCCACGTTATTCGCACAGCCTTCTATTACCCAACCCTCCCATCCATGCATTTGTACTCAATACTTCCCTTTACAATACTAACATTGAGTTCATCTTCCTCAACAGGAAGAACTGATTATTTCCTTGACGTTTTCTAAAAAACTATCTCTTGCTTTCCTTACTAAATTTCGGCGTTCTTGATCTCTCTGTTTTTCTTCTTTTGTCATTTTTTTTCCTTTAAGCTCTCCCGTCGAGCACTCCTGGTTGCCTTAGGCTATTCTTCGCAGTACTGGTCTATTTTGTTTCCTTGTAGCAGATCTGTTGTGAACCTGTACTTTATTCCTAACATGAGAAATAGGCATTATGTCTCGAGAAAGCATTAATGCATTGTCCAGCATAACGGATCCAGACTGAAGAGTAGACAGTGATTGTCCCGATGTTGCCCCATACCAATAGCCCCATCTTGCCTCTTTGGACATTCACTGGTTATATTATAATAACAATTAAATATTTGAAATAAACAAAGTAACGCACCTATAGAAGAAACATGCAATACATGTCAATTAATAAGCACAAAGAAAGTGTAGTTGTAAAAATTTACTTATGCTTCCGATACTGGCCGTGAACTCACCATCAAAATAATAATAACGAATTCTGGAAATTGCAAAGTTCACGCACAAACAGCAATATTTCTTATTATACGACTAGTAAAATTCCTACATTACAACCAAACATAAAACAGCAGTTGTCAATATTAGACTGCTATTATTTACAGATGCTTACTCTGCCGTTTTGTAGATAAGACGATGTCCCCATCAATGCCTCGTGACCCATCTTGCCCCACCCTCCCCTACCTGATATAAGTGACACTGAGCGAACGCAAAATCGTCAGTTTTTTTGTTGGTCAAAACAATTGTGAGATTTAACGACATAACTTAAAATTTATCATTTTTTTAATTGGTTTTACTCATATTTATTGGTACTTAGATGTTGAATTGTTTTAGCCATTCGTCATCGTATAACACAAAAATGAAGTACAGTAAGTCGTTTTTTATACAACTTGTTATTGAAGGACCCGGTCCTGTTCAGAATATTCTGAATTTCTTTCTTAAATAAGATAATTTTTTCATTGTCTTTTAGATTTATACCCCTCTTCTTTTAGGTAAAATTTTCATTGCTCAATTTCTTCTTTTTTTTTATATACTTGCAAGAACTACCACTTTTAAATCAACCATATGCTGCTGGGTTGTGCACCGAATCTGTTTCCGTCATCGAACATACAAAAACCGTTCTCAACTGCCTCATCATCCGACTTCAAATTGGTTTCTTCTGAGAATCTTCCAAAGGAAAAGTTCACTATTAAAATTCAATGTTTTGTCATTTAACAAGTAATATTACAGGTATCTATAAAATAAGGTAAGAATCACTTTCCGTTCCTACCGCTAGATGTCGATAACTTGACAGATATGTTGTAAAACTAAGTCTTATATGAGGATATCTGATTGAAAATACCAAAATTGCAATTTAAAGACTTGCCTTAATAAAGTGAATTATATTTATGCTTGATTGTGTTTCTAAAAATTTGAATTTTGACTTATTCTGATTCTAAATTTCTTAACATACTTAAAGTTTTGTTGTGGTTAAAGTTTGTATGATATTTATAAATTAATTCTGTGCTTTGTATTTAAATGATGTGAATAGAATTTTATCACAATATCTAAAAAATAGCATGAATATATTGTCAACTCTACAAATAATAAATCTTTATTATTTCTAAATGATTTTGAAGGAAAAAATTAAGAAAATCGGAAGAATGGTAAAGATGTGGTATCAACTAAACTAACAAATTGACTCATCAACCTTGATCACCATTATATGCCCAATTTCATTCGGATAGCGCTATAAAACTGCGCAACTGAAATAGAAACAATTGGCTTTACGACCTGGACACTCGACTATGTCCGTTACGGATGATTTAAAACGAATGGCTTTAATAATTACCTCACAATATGTTTTTTCGGGAATTCGCTATTGCCTCCATCGCACGTTCGAAGTACAAAACCGGTACTTAACACGTGGCCGTTGTGGGAATTATCCTAATTATTATGGACTGCTCATTGTTTTTGATATTATGTCATTTCCATCGCGGTATTACATAGAACGCAATGAATGAGGCGTTTAATCGAAGGAAACCGCCTTTTTTAACCGTGTTTCTCTTGGTAACGCTTCAACCGTGTCATATGTTTTTCCTAATAATCTTAAAGACTCGGCAGCTAATAAATAAATTATTAGACCGAATTATTAACGGAAATGTTAACACTTCTCTTACGGTATAATCGCCGCTCATGCGATTATGTGAAAGCATGAAAGCGTTTATCCAGGTATATTGGCATAAGCCAATAATAGTGTGCAAGTTCGTGAATGTGCTATAGACTGGTACAGTTAGATCTTTCTTGGGTCAGCGAACTTCTCGCACGAATAACGAACGGACACCTTAGAATTTTTCTTTTTGTATTTCTGTTGCGACGTTTAAGAAAAGTACGTTAACACAGATTCCCATTAAATATACTACAATTCCGGTCAATTGTTGTGACAGTTAGTGAAGGGTATGTGCGTGATACAATAACAGCAATAGAAATGTTAGTTCCTAAGATATAATGGGCAGTGTAATTCACAGAGCGTTCAAACCTACTTTCAAACAGGTTTTTTCAAAAATAAAGATCCTATTATGTAACTGTAAAAAATGTAATAATAAAAAATATAGAGCTACATATATCACACAATAAACAGTTGTCTAATAATTTTATATTGATACATAAATTTAAAATATAAAATGATGTAGAAAGCTAATCTCCTGAAAAAAATCATACATATTTATGCTAGTGAGCGCCTGTAAGATTATTTGTAAATGTGCAAGCATATTGTGGACATTTGGCGTGTTGTTCGTTCTCACATTGGTGGGAGTACTGGTTATACCAACCCTACTTGTATCAATCTTAAAAATCTTGCTAATTCAGTTCAACCTATACTTTCTCACCACAGATAAATTCACAGCTCATACACAATACTCTGCTTCCAATTTAAATACAAGTAATAACCCTTATTCTTTTTACTTTCAACCAACAGATGCAAATGAACTAGCAGTAATATCTAAATCCTTAAAGAACTGTAGATCGTCGGGTATTGACAATATACCCAGTAGTTTCTTAAAAAAATGCTATTCCAGTTTCGTAGAACCAATAGCACACATTATAAATGAGTCTTTTTCAACTGGAACTTTTAGCATACAACCGATTGTTGGGGTTTCTCAATAAGTTTAACATCATAAACAAATGTCAGCATGGCTTCATTAAGAGTTAGAATACGGAAACTGTACTTTTCGAACTAACAAGCGGAATTTTAAATGCCTTGGAGAATAAACAAATAACTTTTGCTTACTTATTAGATCTGTCAAAAGCGTTTGAGAGCATAAACCATTCTATACTTTTACAGAAGCTTGAGCACTATGGAGTAAGAGGTAACGCTTTAGCTTGGTTTTCATCGTACTTAAACGAGCGTCAACAAAAAGTGCATGTTAAAATTAAAAATAAGGCTGCTCTTTCAGATAACATGACCATAACAAAAGGTGTGCCACAAGGTAGCATAATAAGTTAATTACTATTTATCGTTTACTTTAATGATATTTATAATCTCAAGCCCACCTCTCTTGCAAGTAACTTTTCAACTGTAAATTATGCGGACGATACTATTTTTTAATCACTGTAGTACACTAGATGAAGTTATCGATCTAGCAGCACTTATCTAAATACATTGAAGAGTGGTTAACTATCAAACCAGCTTAAAATAACCACGATAAATCAAATGTCATCTTTTTCAAATGTAACAAATTTCAAACTCTTCCTGAAGTTGTGAATATTAATAACTGCGAATATCCCGTCCGCACTTGTATTAAGATGCTGGGTCTTGATGAAACCTTAAAATGGAAAGATCACGTCAATGTTACTTTGTAAAAAAATTATGAGCTATTGCTTTGCGATTTCGTCCTTAGAGATATAGTAAGTTGGCATGTGCTTCGTATTATGTATTATGATGCTGCCACTCAAACATAAAATATGGAATCGTTGTTTGGTGGTGGTAGTGGACTTAAACAGATTTTTCTGATTCAGAAAAAGTTTACGTGTGATTAATAAACTTGAGTACCCTGCAGTCTTTGCAGAGGATTCTTCAAACAAACTAACATTTTAACTGTATATGGAATTTACATTTTTGAATTGCTAATCTTCTTATTTAAAAACAAATACTTATTCGAGGATAATGAATTACAACATGAGTATTCTACAAGGTTTAAAAACGATTATCGCTACCCCAAGCATCGACTCACACTAAGTGAGAACAATTAAGAATATAATTGCCTGAGGTTCTATAACAAATTGCCATCGCATATTAAAACTGTAAAAAAATTGTCAACATTTTAAAAATTATGTATACCAAATTATTACTAGAAATAGAGCCATACAATATAGAGGAATTTCTAACCTCAAATATACATTTATAATTTTTTTTTCTCGACCTGACGTTTGCATTGTTCCTTTTGTATTGAAACACTGCAATAATAAAACTATTCTATTCTATTCTATTCTATTCTATTCTATACATGCGGCTGAACTCCGGGTCTATTTTTGATTATACAGGGTGTTCCAAAAATCGTGTAGTGTAATGGACTGTAGATTTTGTCACTCCTAATTTACCGATAGAATAATTCACAACAAGTACGATATCAATGGTTTTATTTCCTGCTAGTGGGTTAAATAATTTTTTTGTAATAAGCTTATTCTAATGATACTTTGTTGTTATGCTTACTTTATTGTAGAAATTTTCACAGTAATGTTAAGAATATTAAATATTGAAAAAAAATATTTTTTAAAATTATGCTAGTTGTCCTAACTTCAATGGCCGGTAGTATATAGATACCTATTTTGTTTTTTCTTCCTTGATGCATATGTTCAATGCAATTAATATTTTTGATAAAAAAATATTAATTGCATTAAAAACAAAAAAACAGTACTGCCACAAATATGAAGTTTAAGATGAAATAATGGGGTATCGACAAATATAAGATACTTTAGGCAAAATTTGGAGCTTTAACAGTATACAGGGTATCTTAAATTTACTGTCCAATTTTTGGAAACTTCGCCCACATTTTTAGTTTTTTTTTAAATAGAGTATCCTGCATATTTTACACAAAGGGATGAAGAGCTTAATTATGAACAATTTTTGTTAATACAACCCCATGGCGTTTCAATATGTCTTCCTCAACGAAAATATTTTTCTGTGTCAACCATTTTATAATCTTCTATTTTTTTTTTTTCTAATTTGCGACTATGGTGGGGCGCATTGGCAAAAACTATGACAGAATACTTCCGCACAAAACTCATCGTGGGCATCAAGCGTATTTTTACATAGGAAATTATATTCAGCACCCAAATCGAAACCATTTTCGTTGCCAGCATCAATAAATGCATAACGTTAACCACGACCTTTAGGTGCTCTTAGATCAGTACTTAATCAAGTCTCACAGAAATGCTTATCCAGACGTACTTACTATCAGTCCACGATTCATCAGTGAAAACAATGTTTCTCCCTTCACTACGATATATATAATCATGGCGCCAACTTATAATATCATCACGGTCCATCAAGATTGTTTTCTCACGAATTTTTTCAAATGTATAAAACCAATGTGGAGTAAGAATCTATAGAGTGTACTCTTTGAAAAGTTGGGTAAATCTTGTCCGCTGTTTAATGCAGCTAATATCATGGCTAACGTCGATGGGATATTTCTTAGAAAAAAGCTGTGAACTTTACGTCTGACTAGTGTCTGAATGTGTTCATCATATACTTTCAAACAAGAATTCTTCTGTGCAGGTTTCAATTTACCTATATTTGTAACCTTTGCCACTTGATGGTTTTCTTTTTTTTTGCGAACATAATGCACCATTCTTTTGTCACAACCAAGTGCTTTACTTGTTTCCTTCAATGCCTTAGAAAGATTCAAATTTTTTGGCAAAATATGTAAAGGAATTCAGAACCATTTATATGATAACATCACTTTGGTGTTAAATGTAATTATAACAGCTGTTTTATTGTACTTAAAACAGATGATGCAAATAATGGTGAGAGTAGTTTTTATAAAAACTGATCTGTTTAAAATAAATATGTAATACATATATAAAAACTATTCTAAATAAATAAACCCAAGAGACACAGAAAGATATAGAAATAGGAACAGTGAATAATTACCGATAGCCACCAAATAATCTGACAGCAGCAAAAGATAGACACAGGTATGAAATTTAAAGGATGCACATGGTCAATAAAAACAACGCTTCTTTTAAAACTTGATCTAGACTGTAGGCTTATGAATTAGTTATCCTCAGATCTTAAAAAAACGTCGATATAAATATAAAAATGAAATGAGGTCATACAACGTAAAAATTATGTATAAAATTGATTAACAAGAATAACAATCACTAGAGTAAAAATCAACGTAAAGTTTTATGGAGGAATGATTCATTTCATTATTAGTTTCATTTTTATCTACATCAACGAAGTGATTTTTCAATACCTATACATGATAGTCGCTGTTTCAACAATTTAACAAACCTTCTAGCAGTGCTACTCTAAAAAAAATATGTTAAAATCAACAGTATAAGTAAATTACCTACTATAAACATTTTGTTAAATTGTATTAAAACTATACGTTTCCTATACTGTATATAAGACAACACTATTCTTAACAGCAATTGTTACAAAATCCAATATAAGTTTTGACTATTTTTTCAAGCCGAACCTACAGAGATTTTATCAATAACAATAGAATCCAAACCCACTCATAACATAACACAACGAAATCTTTTAACGTGACTCATCCTATAGTAGTAGGGTAGCTCAAAACCGATACATGCATACATAAGAACTTAAACCATAAACGAACCAAACTATAGATGTTCACGTATTTCGTTATGCCGCCTGACTGTTAATTGCTAAGCAGAATGGAACGCAGAAATCGATTATTTAAAGCCAGGATATACCGTGCATACACATGAGAATAGGCAATATATACACAGGACAATACACATATGGCTTATGTACTTCCTTAGTGTTTATTAGATAAAACAAAAAGTTTCTTACGACTAATAGGAAGAATAATTTACCGTTAAAGTATACTGCGTAGGATAAAATTGTTACTACAATATAAAAGGATATCTACATAGTTTACAATTTTTTTTTTTTATTTTGTAATCAAACTGGTCACCAAAATAATTAAGTTTTTTTAAAGTAATTTTATTTATTAATGTATATTGTTCATTTAACATGTAAAGGTAAAAAAGCCTGAACACAATCCTCTATAGACAGCACTGGGATGACTTTTATTGTATTTTATTCGCACAATGTTTAGTACGTAAAATTCGTCACGTTACACTTAATTCTTTTTGTATCGTTACTAAATTAGCAGACAAGTTTTATCTATTCGTCATTTTAAATTATTTTGTATGAACTATCGCTCGAGCTCTAAAAACTCTCTAAATTTTATAATACCAGATCTGAAATATTACATGCACATACAAAGATCCTCTATAGTCTATAGAGTGCGGTAGATCATCTACGCACAGCAGAAAAAGGAGCGGACCGAGGATAGACCCTTGCGGGACACCTTTCTCTTCTTGCCGTCATATATACACGTAGATGTGCTGTTTTTTTTTTCATTAGAATAATATTTTGATTGTCACATAAATCACTGAAATTAGAAATTTCTATTTTGTTTTTAGAACCGTCAAAGAATAATAATTTATTAATATTTAAAATTTTCTACTTCAATAGGCACCTTTACCCCAGACTAGATCACCAAAGTTAACGGGCAGATTCTTTACGTTATGTACTTCATCGTTAAAAGTTTTAAAATTTCAGAGTTTTAAAACAGTTAACAGTAGCAAGATAACTCAACTCTCTTAATCCGCTCAGTTCTAATTTGATTTCGCAATTTAAAGTAGGAGTTCCGCGATAACGGTATACTTCGCCTAATCGATAAACGTTTGCAAATATCTCTTTAAATATTCAAAAAGAATTGTCACGTAATGAAAAACCGAATAGAATTTTCTATATATCCGTAATCTATCCGAACAAAAACAAAAACATGACAAAGTTATGAAAAAGACTTATATATACTTAAAAAAAAAACATTCCAGTTGGAAAAGAAACAATTTGCTTTTTCTTTAAGGGAAATAATTCATCACCGTTAATACATAAATCAATACGTGCATCAAATGTAAAAAGTAGTCTTGTTATTTACAGAATACCTTAAACTGATTCCGCATTTATACACACATATTTTAACAATTAACTAAGGAAAGTTAACATTCTTGTTAAATAACTGGAACTAATACTCAGGCGATAATATAAAAGTATGCTGCAGTGTGTTAATGTCGAAATAAATGCATGTAAAACACGCTTTTCAAAGCCATAAGTATTCGTGTTTAGCTCCTTTTACCTTATACATACCTATGTAAAAGTATTTTAGATATACTTATCCTAGGAATACAAAAAGTTACATACATATACCGTTAAGCACTTTTTTTAGGCGGAGTTTTATCTCCACGTTTTGAAGTTTAAAAGCTTAATTGACATTTAAAAGTGACTAACAAGTTACCAAGGAATTATTTCGACGCTTGGTAACTAGAAGGGTGATACAGTCATAGTTTGGAAATAATATGAATGGATTCATACAGTGAGTCACTATAACCAAAAACATTCATGCAATAATAAATAAAATTTATTCTCCAACTTTAGTGTTTTAAATCATACTGGAAAATCACGTTCCTTAAAATAATTATACAGGGTGTTTTCTAACCTCTATGACAAAATGAATTATAATACTGCTCACCAAATTTTAAGACAAAAATGTGGAATAAAATTTCTTCGAATTCGTTTTCAAAATACAGGGTGCTAACTTTTTTTTTTCATTTTATTAATTAATGCGAAACCATATTCTAATAATATTTGTTAAAAATAATAAGGAGTTAGAGCACTTTACCTTGGGTCAATCTTAAACTTTACCAGTTACTATTTGGAAGACCTGAGATGCAATCTTGTAAATGTTTCCGAACATGGTACTCGTTCTGCATAATAAACGTCTCGCCTATCGCTCATTTCCATTTGCTAAACCGTACTTACATGAAATGAATTTGAACCATTTCTTGATTGGTAAACTCGGGCATCATAAAAAGTAGTACAAATAACTTCGAAAACAATTCATTATGTATTTGACAAATGTTAAACAAAAGAGAAATGTCACGAAGAAAATAAATACTCGTGTGGCTACAAAAATGACAAAAATACGGAAAATAATCCTTTTATTCCAACCTTATACTCTAGTAAATAATAAATTGAATAAAACAAAATTGACAGGAAGTGCACCTTACTTACTTGTAATTGTTTTCCGTGGGCTGAGAATTTTTCAATAATTTATCAAAATAATAGGGGAGGGTGGAGCAAGATGGGGCCATGAGGCATGATGGGGACATCGTCTTATCTACAAAACGGCAGTAAGCATCTGTCAAATAATAGCAGTCCTAATATTGACAAGTGCTGTTTTATGTTTGTTGTAATGTAGGAAACTTTACTAGTCGTAATAACAAAGTTATTGCTGTTTGTGCGTGAACTTTGCAATTTCCAGAATTTCGTTATTATTTTGATGGCAAGTTCAACGGCCAGTATCAGAAGCATAAGTAAATTATTTACAACTACACTTTTTTGTGCTTATTAATTGACATGTATTGCATGTATTTTCTATAGTGTGTTATTTGTTTATTTCAAATATTTAATATGTTATTATAACTTAACCAGAAAATGTCCCAAATAGGCAAGATGGGGCTATTGGTAGTGATGAGCGAAATTGTGATTCTTAAATCACGTTGTGAGTCGTGAAAGCGATTTACAAATCACGGTGATTATAAACGGCGATTGCGATCACTGTATTGACTCATCGATATCAAATAGTGTTTCGTGTATACTTCTCATTACAGGTCTACTCGGAATATCCGAGGCTATGTGATATCCTAAAAAAAAAAAAGGTCGTCGGTTCTTGCAAAAAAAAGTCATCTAAAAAAAAAAAAAAGTAGTCAGCTTTTCTCAACGATTCATTACAACTTATATGAACAAGTTTAGAACGAGTGCACTGATACAATAGCTCCGGCTATCCGGGTTATCAGTAATTTGCTGTGCGCAGTCGCGCCTCGCCGTTGATCGTTACCGCAATCACGAATCACTGCTTTCAGAATTTTCCACTCACGGTCGTGATCCGTGATTCTCCAATCACTGTGAAAGAATCACAGTTCGTGAAATATCGCTCATCACTAGCTATTGGTATGGGGCAACATGGGGACATCACTATCTCACTCTTCAGTCTGGTCCGTTATGCCTGGATATGCCATTATGCTTTCTCGAAGACATAATGCCTATACTTCAGGAATAAAGTACAGGTTCAATCAAAGCGTAACAAGGGAAAGACAAAAATCCTTACAAGCATTACGTATAAAAATCTACAAGAAAATGGAAGTCTGGAGAATCCCTAAGGCAACTAGAAGTGCTGAAGGAGAGTTAAAGGAAAAAAAATGACAAAGAAGAAAACAGAAGAGATCAAGAAGCCGAATTTTGTAAGGAAAGCAAAGAGATAGATTTTTAGAAAACGTCAAGGAAATAATCAAGTTCTTCTGTTGAGGAAGATGACGCTCAATGTTAGTATTGTAAGGGGAAGTATTGATACAATGCCATGGATGGCGAGGTTGGGTACATGGAGGCTGTGCGAATAACGTGAATGAGTTCGTCTTCTTTCTCAATTGTTTAGATTAAGTTTAATATTCTTATCGTTATTGTATTTTTTTTTTATTTTAACTAGTTCCGCTTTAAAGAGTTTAAGCCTTGTTCCTGCATATTTTTAAGAATATTTAGGAATCTATTTTTCTTACCTATTACTTAGATTTATGGTACGACCCATTCCTTAACTCACCTGGAACCCCATCTTGCTTTCATGGTGGCGCAAGATGGCGTATTTACACATTTTTTTCCAAAATTTTCTCACAACATCAAGAGTACCCATCGAAAAATTGTAAATTCATCCATCAGCAGATAAATGTTTAAAAATTACAACCAGCGTAATTAGAACCTCGTATATCAATTTGCAATCCTGATGCAGTGTTCTAAAGCTTAATGTTCCCATCTTGCCCCACCTTCCCCTAATTATTACTATATCTACCGGTTACGTAATAATGAGCAAATAAAATGATTTCTTGTTCTAAAACCGTCACAGATACGAGAAAAATGCAAGAGGCGTAATTTCCTTAAAATTATTTTTTGAATCATATGCGATAAGATTTTCTATTATTTAACAGATCCGTATTATCGATTTTTGCAAAATTAAGGTACTCTTTACCCAAATCTTTGCCAATGAACTAATTGTAAAGTTTAAAACTGACTCAAAGGAACGTGCTCTAACCCTTATTATGTTTAACAAATATCATTAGAATATCGTTTGGCATTAATTAATTAAAAAAAATAACACCCTGTATCTCGAAAACGAAGCGACATTCGAAAAAAATTTATACCACATTTTCGTCTTAAAATTTGATGAGGATATCCTCATTTATTTTGTCAGAGAGGCTAGGAAACACCCTGTATAGTGAACTGTAAATCTAAGCTACCTATATAGTCTTGTCAATAGAAGATGTGAGTTTGTTTGTATGTTTGGTAGTCTGAAGTGAGCTAACTCTAAATCAACGGACGGATTATAAAACAAAAACCTTTTGAAATATAAATACGTACATAAAATCGGGGAAGAGACGGATACATTAAGTGTTTTGGTTATAACACATTTCTATAATCTGTACACCCGTTGCATCATCTTAAAATTAATAATGAACGTATATAAACGTCATCCGTCATAAAAAGAATCCAGACAGCGATGAAAATATGGAAAATTTGAAAAATGTCGTTTATTTGTTGTTGTTTAGAGAAAAAAAATCACGTTTAGCATGCACATGTGCTAACTATTGTATTATTTTTAACAATGTGATTATCAACAAGTATATATACTTACTTCGTCCATTAAAATTCCAATAGTTTCAATGTAAAATCCTTGAAAATACCGAATATGGTCGCGATTTCATGCCCAAAGTCAACAAACTTAATAACCGCCTATTTACCGTCCACAACAACCTATACATAGAGGTATATTTAATTGGTACTTAAAAAGATATCGATTATTAATTTCTTTTTTTCATTGAATCGTGCCGGAATGTGTTGCTTATTCATATAGTTCCATTTACATAAATATATATGCATAGATATGACGAAAGATAAAGTAGCTAGCCATGTTATTCATTCCAATGTTATACGGCGAGCAATACACATAATTATTATTGAAAAGTGTGCCTTGAAAAGTTTAACTAAAACCATAACATAATAGTAATAATGAATTATGAAGTATTAACGTATAAAGGCTGATTTTCATATTCCAGAAATATTACACACTACATTATAGGGAGAGACACTTTTAAATGTCTATATAGTTATAGGCGGTATGACAGGAATTTTTAGAACGCGATTAATATTAATAACAATAATAATGAGCTGAGGACCTAATGGAATGAATATGAATAAATATTTCTTGTATGTAAATATGGATAAAGCGGAATTCCTTTCTCCATAAACAATATATAATTACCAATGCGGCATCGTGATTTATTAAAATATTTCTTGAATGTCATTATTTTTAATAGCTTATAAATAAATGTGCTGAAGCAAACAGTTAATTTCATATAAGGCAGATATTCTTGTGAAACAAAAAAAATGCTGTGCTTATTTACTAAACACTAAAAATGTGTGTAAAGATTAATTAATTTTGCTGTAAAGATATATTTTCCAAACAGTACAATTTATTTGTCTTAACTCTTTAACGTTCATTAGTCGAAATTTGTTTGCCTGTGCAAATTGTAAATTTATCAATAATTTCAACAAAGAATATATAATTATCTTAAAAGTAAAACTAACTGTAAGAAATATTCGAAATTGTTTATTTCTCACTTTCAACACTTTTACGGTTCAATTTGAATTTAGCGACGTATTTATTCGCCGAATTTAAGGAATACCTATCAGAACGTACGAGCGCAGGAACCTCGTTCCGCATGTCCGACTTAGTCAATCAGCATGGGATATTTGATTTTCGAAGCAGGACAGTCCTTCTGTTCTTTTCAGGCAACAATCTTGGTCGCGTGTAGACGTACAGTCATTTCAGCCCCATTCGAATCACAGAATCTGTTGTGTTGGGTAAAGTTTTGCATCAAGAATATTACCCCATTTGAAGGGATATTAGTTTTGTGTTGGAAATTGATGAGTTCACTTCATCACTCCTGGTGAAGAATTTAGAAGAGCTGAATTGTACCACAAAACCGACAAAGTATAGACGCCATTGTTTCTTTTTTTTATTCTAGTGTTCACTCCTCGACAAATTCCTTCGTCCTGCCAACTCATCGATAAGATACTATCTTTATTTTATAGTCTGAGGATCCTATTTTTAATAATAATTAGTTTCATCATAACTTTCAATTATATCAAGCTGAACCTATATTTTGGATCAAATTTAATATCTCCAAAATTTATTTTTATTTATTCTCTAAGACAGTGTTTTGCAATTATATTAAATATCTTTGTTGAGTTGTTGTTTGGGCTATTTCCATCGTTTGTAGGATTTTGATAATCTAACGTTTCGGCAAAATTGGCAAATTAATTGTAAATAATGAGTTTGGCAAGAAACAGTCCTCCCTCTTCAGGGCTACCCTGATTACGACAGTAGACGAACTGGCCAAACGTCGGATCATCAAAATTCTACAAACGATGGAAATAGCCCAAACAGCAACTCAACTATTCATCCATCGTCAATAATCTCTCGTCATGAAATATCTTTCGTTACATACTTGTTTTTAATAGTCATTCAGTTTGCACTTACGCAGTCATAATAATAATAATTTACAACTTACTTTATTTCGCATGAAATTTGTGCGCATTCATTCTACTGTATAAATTTACCTGTGCACCAACAGGAATTCCTTGCCGCCAATGTATTTAATATCATATATTTCTAATAACATTTTCTGCGAAACACATGTCACGATTGCATACATGTGCATGTTTTATTAATCTATCGTTCAGTAATATGAATAGCATATGAATTATTTACTTAGTGTTACAAAACTTTGTGGACATTTACTAAACCATCGAATCATTTTATTTTACTTTATCAACGAGGTACCCTGGCGTCATCATATACAGAGTCTGCACATTATCAAAATTCCATCATATACTGGGTCTACGCATCATTAAAATTCTTTACTATACAGAGTCAACCCAAACTTATTTTACCTTTACAATAAAACGAACTTTGTTGTATTTATGTTTAAGTTTATACCCCTATTATTACATTTTATTGGAGTTTAAATTAACAGATTTTGGCCAACTTTGCGGTAACTTTTCCCTTTTATCTGCGAGGTTAGTGCCATTAGACTCTTAGTGCTTTGTTATTAATTTCGCCTCCATCCTATATCCATTCATATCGTGAAAGCAACCTTGAGCCTTTGTTTCATTCGTTATGTGGCGTCGCACTACAATATTTACTCATAACTATACAGGCGAATGAAACCACGTTCATTGCAACACGATAAGATAGTCCACCTCCATCTCGATTGTGCTACGCCGTCAGTGTATTGCTCTTGCTACAGCAAATACAGCGTCACCGGGATTTTAGTCCCGCTCGCCGCAGTTCTTGAGCGAAGAATTATCATTTGGGGTCGACAACAGGTAGCTGATCTCCTGGATTACCCCGCAAGTCGCGCTTATCGTTTGAATCGCGTTTGGGTTTGGCGTTCAAAATTTTAGTTAATTTTAGCTTACAGTGCGCGGCGGTGGCAATTTGATGTCACATGATTACAAAAATACTCCAGTCTGTGACACTGATAACACCTCGTTAGCAGAATAAAATGGAACCATTCTTAGACAAGTTTCGAGATCTTCGCAAAAATGTGCTGAAAATCAAGCTCAAGCTTTCCAATATATACAGTCGGACGCGTCTTTCGACGAAGATTCCATTTCTGACAGCGCCAAAAGTCGTAAATTTTGATGGAAAATTTTAGCTATAAAATAAGTAATTACCAGAAATATCCAAGGTATATCTGTATTAAAGTGAAAATCATAATCCTATACAACAATTTATAGACTTTTTCCCCTATCTGTTAGGTACAGCCTATACAGGGTGATTCTCAATATATGCGACAAACTTTAAGAGCTGATTCTTGAGGTTATTTTGATCATAAAAGTTCATATGAGTATATGTCTAAAACGGTTTGGTTTTAAAGTTATTGAATGTTTAATAATAAATTATGAACTATGACTAACACGATATAATATCACAGTTGGTTCTTCAAAAACTATTGTGTTGAGAGGGAATTGTTTATTTGTCATTTCAATATTTGTGAATAGTTGTCAGAGTATTCATTCAGTTTATTGCCAGTTTCTGTTTTCTAAAATGAATTACACGAATGCTGAGATGTGTGATATGCATTTCGTTTACGGTCTTGCCAATGGAAATTCGCGTGCTGCTAGACGTCTTTATGAAGAACGATACCCGAACCGTATCATCCCGCATCATTCAATATTTGCCTGTCTTAGTGAAACAGGAAATTTTAAAAAACGGACGACTGATAACGGGCACCCATCTACAGTGAGAACTCCACAAGTTGAAGAAATGGTACTAAATGAAATTTAGGAACATCCTAATACAAGCACCCGAAAAATTGTGTTTGCTTTAAACATTAGTCAAGCCGCAGTTTGGAGAATATTGAAAGATCAACTGTTGTATCCACATCACATTCAACGGGTGCAGGCACTTTTTCCGGCAGATTTTCCGCAAAGAGTGGTTTTTGTCAATGGATGCAACACAAAATCGCACAAAATCCTGACTATTTGGCTCAAATATTCTTCACCGACGAGGCTACTTTCTCTAGAAACGCGATTATAAATTTTCATAATAATCATATATGGGCCGAAGAAAATCCGCACGACTAGTGAATGCCCGTCATCAACATCAATTCTCTGTCAATGTGTGGGCCGGAATTGTTGGAGATCACTTGATAGGTCCACATTTTTTACCAATGCGGTTAAATGGCAAGGTATACCGCAATTTTCTTGAAGAGGAGGTACCCCTACTGCTGGAAGAAGTTCCGTTGCAATTACAATTACAAATGTATTTTATGCATGACAGTGCTCCAGCGCATTTTAGTTTAGTTGCTCGCGAGTTTTTGGACAATACGTATCCAGATCGGTGGATAGGACGGGGGGTCCACAACCGTGGCCTCCTCGGTCTCCAGACTTAAATTCTTTGGACTTTTTTTCTCTGGGGTCACCTTAAATCATTAGTTTATACGACTCCCATTGAATATGTCGATGAACTAATAAATCGTATTATCGCAGCTTTTTAAACAATTCGAAATACCCCTGGTATTTTAGAACGGACTCGCCAGTCACTACGACGGAGGATAGAAGCTTGTATTGCAGTTGGGGACGGTCATTTTCAACAGTTAGTATAAGTTAATTTTGTTTTACTAATAATTTTGTTAATTTATAATAAAAACATTAATTATGTTAACTTACTATTAAACATTGTACAACTTTATGACTAAGCGATTTTGGACATATATTCTTATGAACTTTTATGATCAAAATAACCCCAGGAATTTGCGCTTAAAGTTTGTCGCATATATTGAGAATCACCCTGTATATCCCAGATCACCATTCTCATAATTAGGACTGAAGTTGGGTGGCAAATAACTTTTGACCCACCACGTACTTCCTATACATTTATGTATACAGGCATATGCCAGTCCACGGTAAAAGTGAAATCAACCTCGTGAGTGCGCAATCAAATCGTGCTGCTTAAAATGCGAAATGGAGGCCTCGTATGTGCCGATAGCACACAGCACACACAACGAAACGGAAACGATTCCACCGATCTCAAATCCAATCAAATACGCACACAGAAACAGGGTACGAAGGAGAGATTGGCTTGGACAACGGTACGATCGAACGGAATTGGCCTTTGTCACCGGCAGTAGGAGACAAGTCAGCAGCGGTGACTTTTTTCCAGCGAGTGCCGCTTGTTGGGCACATTATATGTGCGTCCGTCATGTTTGGGCATGTAACGGATACGTGCTAAACATTCCCTTTGTACAATCCATGCTTCGATTTCGATAGACCCTAATTAGCTAACAATGTTTCGGTGGTGTTTAACCTACGCGACTGATCGTGATGTATTGGCTAATTTTATTTGATCAGTATTTAGTGCAATGGGGATGTGAAAGTACGATTTTCGTTACTTCTATTAAATAACTATGAGAAAAAGGCAATGATCAGAATTTTGACTAAGAAAAAATTGTTCATTCCTTTGTCAGTTTTGATCGATTATTTGGTGATTAATGTTTAAAAATAATTCGCCGATTTTTTCTCCCTATTATTTAGATAAAAATCAACAAACTTCTTCACTTCCTCATAGAGAGTGAAAAGTTGCAAAATCTTAG